>JAZGLO010000196.1:0-259113 GCA_036873155.1 Biomphalaria sudanica | reverse complement strand
AAATGTAAGACATATATTTTCTGTGTTGAAGATACATCTTTAACTTGTAGAAATAACACTTGGTTTTACGAATTTTGTTTTAGATACGGAGAGTAGATATCTCTTGGCAGATCAAAGTGGCAACTTAACAGCCCTGGAAATGGTGGGAGATTCTACCACATTGAATCTCAGCTGTAGGGCAGTATATATAGAACCAAAGTTACCTGTAGCGACATGATTCTAAAGTTTCCAAAATAAAATAAGTACTCATTTATAAGTAACATCTTCTTCACTTCTCTTGACTAATTAGCTCCACTACAAAGTTGACCCTTCGTTCTTCTTGCCAAATGAATAGATATTCGCACTTGTGAGTGGAGTTAATGTTCTGAAATCTAATCTATCAGGTCCAATCGATCAATACAAACACTAGGCATTATAAATATATTTATTTATGGCTGTGTAACGCCGAACTTTCTTAAAAGGGAAATAACTGCTTTTTTTTTTTTACAGCAACTCCTCCCCCCTCCCTCCTTCTCTCTAAAATAAAATCTTTGCTTTACATTTGCTTCCTCCAATAGGACAATTCGATTGAGACCTCTTGTCACAAGGCGCGACTGTTTCAACTGGTCGTTGTGTAAGTTATAGGACAACAGGCGCGGTGGCTGAGTGGTGAAGCCTGCCATCCGAACAATGGGTCCGGGGGTTCGAATCCAGCTAAAGGCTGGGATTTTAAATTTCGGAATTTTCGTGTGCCTCTGAGTCCACCCAGCTGTAATGGGCCAGAGACAACATGTAGGAATTAATTCTTAAGGACAAGGGTAAGAAGAATTTTTTTTATTAGTTATATATTTAGCTTTAGATGTTTGTTGATAAATAAAATGAATGGCGCTTTAGCTAGTTATTAGAGATATTATGATTATTTGTCTATTTAGAGTGACAGTCTTAGTGACAGTCTGAGTGACAGGCAGTTTGTAGTCAAGAGTCAATGTCAGTCACAGCCCGAAGGCAGTAGATGGCAGTCTGGGTGGCAGTTATGAGCATGTGGCAGTCTAAGCGTAGAGACACAGAATAGATGTTAGCGACAGTGGTGACGTAGTCAGCCAGACAATGAGCGACATCAGATGACATGGACAGCGGTACCGAACTCTTATGCAGTCTGCGGCGCTGGGTCCAGTGTATGGAGGATGGAGTAGCCGTGGTGGTCTGATTGGCATGGGTGATTAATTCCTGTTTTGATGATTATGTCTTTATTGTTGATTATGTTAACAGATACAATAGTTTTATTGGTATAGAGTATCGAAGCCACTTGTCTTATGCTACCATTTGATGTTATTAATAATCTATAGTTGCAATTATTAATTCATTCATCAATCAATCTTTACATTTAATACATGATTTTAAAGTGGATTTTAAAATTTTAATTAGAGAGTTTGACTTTATTATGAGTATTCGTTATGTGGTCATTTATGATGTGACATTGTTGTCCATAGTTTAATTTATATACATTCAAAGTAATTACATGCACCAAGAGTGAGAATCATCACTAGACGAAAAGAGCCAATGGAATAATACTTGAACGTATATATTAGAGTGAGGTAAAATGAAGTAGTAACGAGAGGGGGGAATCTGGGTCGTCTATTTAGTCTTAATCAACTACCTTCCAATGCAATAACTAATACAAATCATTTTCTTACCCTGGTCCTTTCCTACATGCTACAGCATCTCTGGCACACGACACATGCCCCTGTTAACACAAAATGGCGTTGTGTCCCAGTCTGCCCCAAACTTCTCTCTATATAGACTGAGTATCTAGCCTATGCCTAAACTAACATTACTAATTGTCTGTGTCTGTCCAGACCCACATATCAGTCTCTCTACAAGGTAAACATGTAACTGACATTGCCCTAACATTTCTCTGGTCTCTGTCAAGTCTATCGGTGAGCCTTGAAAACACCTATGAAACTAATTAATAACTCTCACACACTTAACACTGTGACACGTGTGTATTACAAATGTATTACAAATCTATTACAAATATAATACAAATGTATTACAACTGTAATACAGATGTACTACAAATGTATTACAAATGCATTACAAATTAAATACAAATGTATTACAAATTTAATACAAATGTACTACAAATTTAATACAAATGTATTACAAATGGATTACAAATGTATTACAAACGCTTTTCTTTTAAAACGATGCAAGAGAGTTGAGACTTATTTGTCAAGAGATACGTCTGCACCAGTTTCTCTGGGCGTCGTCTTCTGTTTCACCAAAAGTCAAAGAGATGTCTGCACCAGTTTCTCTGGATGTTGTCTTCTGTTTCACCAAAAGTAAAAGAGACGTCTACACCAGTTTCTCTGGACATCGTCTTCTGTTTTACCAAAAGTCAAAGAGACGTCTGCACCAGTTTCTCTAGACATCGTCTTCTGTTTCACCAAAAGTCAAAGAGACGTCAACACCAGTTTCTCTGGACATCGTCTTCTGTTTCACCAAAAGTCAAAGAGACGTCTGCACCAGTTTCTCTGGATGTCGTCTTCTGTTTCACCAAAAGTCAAAGAGACGTCTGCACCAGTTTCTCTGGACATCGTCTTCTGTTTCACCAAAAGTCAAACAGACGTCTGCACCAGTTACTCTGGACATCGTCTTCTGTTTCACCAAAAGTCAAACAGACGTCTGCACCAGTTACTCTGGACATCGTCTTCTGTTTCACTAAAAGTCAAAGGATGTAAGAGAAAAAAACCACCTAGCATAAAGTTTTTCATTGTCATTAGAGAACATCCTCAGCACACTGACACAAACGAAGATAGTCTCCATTATTTTTTAAAACATTTCCAGATCATCTCATAGAATTGAGGTAAATGCTTGGGCATTAGCTATGGTCGGATTGATGTCGCCCAACTAACAGTTCATCGGGTTTAGTGCCAAATATTTCCTCAAGGCTGCGGAAGTTTGGATTTAGGGTTTTTTCTTCCCTTTGTTTGGTAGCCAGCCAGGCCTAAAGGACTCTTTCTGCACAATGCTTGCAACTTAGGGCGCCAGATGCTCGCCTTGGCACATTCTCCTATCAGTGATCTGACACAATATCTGAGTCGCTGCTGAAGACCAGGTTTTGTTTAGTGGTGAGGGGCTATTTAGGACGCAGGGTATTTGAGGTAGCAATCGCAAACTTACGAGACCACACACACACGCTCACGTGAAAACTTACATCATAGCGCTTGGTCAAAACAACCATACTGTCACCCATGTCTTCTATCATGGCGCTTGGTCACAACAACCGTACTGTCACCCATGTCTTCTATCATAGCGCTTGGTCACAACAACCGTACTGTCACCCATGTCTTCTATCATAGCGCTTGGTCACAACAACCGTACTGTCACCCATGTCTTCTATCATAGCGCTTGGTCACAACAACCGTACTGTCACCCATGTCTTCTATCATAGCGCTTGGTCACAACAACCATACTGTCACCCATGTCTTCTATCATAGCGTTTGGTCACAACAACCGTACTGTCACCCATGTCTTCTATCATAAAGCTTGGTCACAACAACCATACTGTCACCCATGTCTTCTATCATGACGCCTTGCAATAGTTTGTTTTGTCCTGCGTGTATATGTCTCTGACTACAGACGATACAGACCCAAAGTCTTCTGCTTTCAGTACCAGGAGGAAAAGTACAAATAAAGATATTTACTTACACACTTTCATTGATGAAAGAATAATTATATGAAAAACTTGCTTTTTAGAGACTCCCAAATATTATTCGAAAAAAAAGATATAATAGAATTAACAAATTATTGTTTAATTTCTCTTATTGTAAATAATAAGTTTTTATCCCGACTAGTGAAAGTCTAGTAAAAAAATAAATAATAATACAAAAAGTAAAGCACCCTTTTCAGACCTTATGATTTATATATCTATAGAGGTCAATTGTTTCTGTGGCTCATGGTTAACTATGGTGTCATGCGGCCAGCACAACGAACAACCGCCTTTACATTTCCCAAACTAATGCCAAGTGCACATTAGAGTTGGTTGGACTTACAGGTGCCCTAAAATTTAAAATCCAAAGATTCTAACCCGTAACCCTCAGTTCGGAAGCCGAGCGCTGTACCACTCAGCCACTACAGCCTCCTTCAAGTGTTCTTGCAAACTTTTTCAGACGTGCTTTTAAAAATGAAGTGATATGAGTGCATGCAGGTTTCAAACCCGTCACCATCGTGATGATACTTATCCAGCACTGGGGACGACAACATGCCAAAGGCAATTTTCTTTTTTGCGAGCTTGAATGAAAATGTCGTGACAGAGGTGCCTTTATAAAGCGCTACTAAGATGATGGGCATTGTTATTGTTAGTCTAGATCTATTACAAATGTAATTACATGACTGATGCAAACTAATTAATACACTTCGTTTAAGTTTTGTGATTTCAAAATAAAATGATTTTTTAAAATACTTTTTCTTGTTTTTGGTTACTTGTTCATCTTTATCCAATCATTGACAAGTTTGTTTTTACTTTGGATGATACAGAAGACGAAGCCCAGAGAACTGGTTCAAACGTATCTTTACAACTAAGCTAAAACTTTTTTAGTCCTTTTGTAAACTAAGCAATGTAATACATTTGTATCACATGTTAAAAGTATTAAATTAATTTACTAGCTTTTATTCATAATTTCGAAATTGTGGTGGAGTGGTAAAGCTCTTGGCTTCCGAACAGGGGTCCCGGGTTCAAATTCTGAGGCAAAACTGTGATTTTTACTTTTTGGATCTTAAGGCGCCTCTGAGTCTACCGATCTCTAATGGGTTCCTAACATTAGCTGGCTAAAAGTAAAGGCAGTTGGTTGTTGTGCTGGCCACATGACACCATTGTTAACGTGGGCCACAGAAACAGATAACCTATAATTCATCTGCCCCGTAGATCACAAGGTCTAAACTTTACTTGTATTAATATTTTCAATATTGTTGTCTGTTTCGTCGTGTGGTATGCGCTCTAGACTGTCGTTTGATGGTCTTGATGGTCCTGGGCTCAAAAGATGTCATTGGCATAGCTAGGGTGGGTGGAGGGGGATCAACTTTAATAATCTCCTCAGGCCCTTACTTGAGGGTGGGTGGAGGGGGATCAACTTTAATAATCTCTTCAGGCCCTTACTTGAGGGTTGGTAGAGGGGGATCAACTTTAATAATCTCCTCAGGCCCTTACTTGAGGGTGGGTGGAGGGGGATCATTTTTAATAATCTCCTCAGGCCCTTACTTGAGGGTGGGTGGAGAGGGATCAACTTTAATAATCTCCTCAGGCCCTTACTTGAGGGTAGGTGGAGGGGGATCAACTTTAATAATCTCCTCAGGCCCTTACTTGAGAGTGGGTGGAGGGGGATCAACTTTAATAATCTCCTCAGGCCCTTACTTGAGGGTGGGTGGAGGGGGATCAACTTTAATAATCTCCTCAGGCCCTTACTTGAGGGTGGGTGGAGGGGGATCAACTTTAATAATCACCTCAGGCCCTTACTTGAGGGTGGGTGGTGGGGGATCAACTTTAATAATCTCCTCAGGTCCTTACTTGAGGGAGGTCCCAAATGAGTGTCCGAAATGTGTTTTTACATTAACTATTACGCCATTTATCTCATTTCATGATGGTGAATGTCAAAAGGCAGGGGCCTCTAAAGAGGTCAATCACCCGGGCCATAAACATTCCTAACTACGCCACTGAAAGATTTAAATATTTACAAATATGGAGTAACATCTGAAACTTGCTAAACATTTAAAAGTCTCCACTGAAGTAAAAGTTAGCACAACGTTGTTGGAAGGCAAATGAAAAGCACGCTAGTTAAGCTGGTCTGATTGCTGAACAACAATATAATCATTTCCGTGAAGTAGATCCTTATTACCATACATGTTTTATTTTTGAACAAATAACCGATTTGCTACTGACTACTGTCATAAAAGGGAAACTACTGTACGCTTTGAATATTTGTAATCAAACTACAGTTTCATCCGGTAAGTTCTCTCAGTTAGTGGGATTGAGATTATTGTGCAATGTATTTAGTTATAAAACGTTTATTTGTCAATCTTATGGTGTTTGGAGGGGCGGTGGCTAAGTGTTAAATTTCTTTACTTCCCAGGTTTGAATCCTGGAATTTTGAATCTTAAATCTGGAATCTTAAATTAGCCTCTAAGTCCACGCAACTCTAATGGATAGGCCTACTTATTGTTTGTTAAGAACAGTAAAGGCGAATGGTCGTTGGGCTAGCCACTTGACACCCTCGTTAACCCTGACCGCAGAAACAAATGACCTTTACATGATCTGCCTCATAGATCATAAGGTCTGAAAGGGAACTTTACTTTTATATACTTCTAATGTATAGACCAAGTTCTTGCAGTACAGTCAAGAATCAAAGGTTCTTGTCCAAGTCTTGTCGAAATACGTGAGCTTCAATCAATCCAAACATCATTACAGTAGTCACTCAATGACTCTTCTAGTTATGTAAATGTTGTTTTTAATGGAGAAATACGTTAAGGTAATCAAATGACTCTATAAGGATCACTACAACATTAGTGGGTGTTGTTTTGTTTTAATGGATTTTTTAGTATCTTTAATTAATTATCACACATGCATTTGTTTTGTTACCAACATTGCCTCATCGTCGACACATTTGTTTTTTACACTGTTAAAAGATGATGCAGAAAATTAAATGTAACTTTTAAAGTTACAAGCAAAGACAACTGGGTTTTTACTCTAAAAGTCAGTATTTTTATCAACAAATAAAAAGATGGATATCAAACAAAACATTTGATTTTTTTTTCTAATTTTTGATTCATTTCTTGTTTTTTTCTTCTATATGATTGTTAAATTTTAATTTATATTTAAAATAAACAAATACAGTCTACATTAAGTATGTTGTTTACTGTAAATCTATCGGCATATTTATTATAGAAAAGAACTTTAAAAAATAAAATCAAACAAAACACTGAATTTTTTTTTTCGATTTTTTATATCTGAAATTTTTTTCTATTTAAAAAATAAAATAAAAAAACAACAACAACATAAGAACTACATCCAATTAATTTGTTCCACAAACCTGATCGTCGAGAGCAAGTTCTAGATCTACACTTTTGTTTGTATTTGAACAGGTTTGAATTATTGTAAATGTAAACTACAAACAAAAACGTGGATAAAAAGGGAAACAAAACATTGTAAATTTAAAGATAAATTAAACAAATTTATTTACATAACTTAAGATTAAAGAGACATTTGAGTTTGATGTTCAGAATGTCAAGGGTTCTCAAAGACATCTTCATGGTGGAGCTGGTAAACTCACAAGGGAAACAACTCAGAAGACACCACCAACTCCACTGTAATTTAATCCAGACTTGAGATTTCCACTGTGGACTAGATCAGACCAAGACCAATTGTCTCTACACCCCAGACACTGGACATATGCTCCACTACTTCCTGGACATGTACAAGTTGTATAAGTAAACTTAGATCTACCAACACCCACCTTTAGCCAGTCCTTCCATTGACCAACACTGACCTGTTTAGAACATCCATGAGGATGTGACACTATAAAGGTCAACTTGTGTGGAGAGCTAGAGGCAAAGTATTTGTTATAGACTTCACTCCAGACATTTTCTAAATGTTTGTACATCTCCCTCAGTTTCTTTCCTAAAGTTTTATCACATGTCACACAGTTCAACCTACACCAGTCATCCTCAACGTCTACATATCTAACACTGACCTTATCAACACTGACCACTGGACTGTCATCTCTATCATAAAACAATCTCAATGTCGTGTGGTTGGCCTCAATGTCATCAAAAACCACATGTGTGGCTGTGTCCACATTAAATTCCCACCACACATTGCTGGCTGAGTTTGAACCTTCACATTTTCTACACCAACACTTTGTGTAGGCAGTACCTCTATAACCTCCATCTTGTAAGACTCCATCTTGAAACTTGTTTACATTCCCCACACTTCCACTTCCTGTCCTCAAGTTTCTTCTCTCACTCATGTTATAAAATGGATATGGTTGAGTTGTCTTTGGCCAAAACTTTGGTCTGTCTGGACTTGACATTCTAACATCAACTCTAACTGTGAGGTCAGCTATAACTTTAATGTATTTATACAAATCTTTGTCTTGATAACCTTCAGGTAAATTTTTCAAGGTGAATGTCTCAACAGGTATAAACTGTCTATGACCTGGATTCTTCTTACAGCCCACAAGATATTGGTGTAGATCAGCTTCTCCACCTTCTGACTCCTGAGTTTCATGATCTCCTGGAGAACAAGGAAATAAACTTGATCCAATGTTTACAACACAATGTACAGTATTGAGTCTATCAAGAGATATCTATAAATAGATCAAGTCTAACTCATGTGTTGATCTCTACAGTTTATACACTAAAAATTAAAAAAGGAAAGGTTACCAATTAGTGGACCTTCAACCTCATCTGACTGGACTTTGAACTGGTCACTGGTGAAATGATAAGAATCTGAAAGGATAAAGTCAAATACCCATTTTATATATTCTTTTTTATTATTATTAGAAAATAGACTTATACAAAACCTTTCTCTATCTAATCATTAACAAATCAAAAGTTTACCTGTATCTTGATTCTCATCCCCAAGACTGGATAAGTCTGCTAGGTCAGTCTGATCCTTTTGACAAACTGAAATGGTTTAAATACATGTGTCAGTCAGTTTATTTGTTGTTGTTTTTTTACATTTTTTTATCTGAAACAACAAAAAATATTTTTCAAAAAACTGAATTTTTACATAGAGATAAAACTAAATATTTAAATTAAGGTTCTAGAAGCTGACCATAGACCTAACATTACAATAACTTAAATTTGATATGCTACCCCAGGGAACGAGACGCAGAGGAACACCAAAAAGAACATGTTAACGCAGTGTACATGAAGAAGCCGAGAGGACTGGGAAGAACTGGGACACCATTAAAAAGCTAGCAAGAGATTGTGGAGAGTGGCGTGTTTTTGTTGAGGTCCTATGTTCCATGAGGAACTCAAAGGAGTGATGATGATGATAAGACTAGTTTTAAAGTTAGGTATTGTTTCACTTTGATTTCATACCATTAAGTCCACATGTGTCTTGAGGAAAACAAAGGTCTGTTCTTTTCTGGAAAGTAGAACAAAATATGAATATAAAGTTTCTTTCTTTTATATATATATATATATATATATATATATATATATATATATATATTATATATATATATATATATATTATATATATATATATATATATATATATATATATATATATATATATATATATATATATATATATATATATATATATATATATAGAGAGAGAGAGAGAGAGAGAGAGAGAGAGAGAAATTTACATCAATGAAATATTTTCAGAAAAATCTAATTTCCATATGTTTTTGCTGGTACAGTAAAATTAAAGAAATATTTTGTTGCTTTTGTTGATTAATTGCATTTTTTTTTGCACTTAGACTGAATGTAATACATGTGAAATGCTTTATAATAAAATGTAAAAAAATAATAATTTATCAGGCTTTGGTGGTCTACATTTCAATTTAGTGCTCTAATTGTTTTAAAACTACTTTTGGAGTACTAGATCTAGATTCTAATTCTAAATGACAAATTCCTTAAAACAGAAAACAAAATAATAAAAAATGAAAAGTAGCAATAAAAGAAAGAAAACAGTCAAATAACAAAAAAATATAAAAAAAACACAAATAAAAAAAATACATTAGTCTAGGATTTCTTATGTAAATTATTTTGAATAAGGATAATATTATCCTTATTACAAAAATGGGGTATTTTTTGTCTAGATCAGACAGCCTGATAGTGTGATATGCAATAATAGTTGTCTCTCCATAATCTTGGGTTGGAATCTTGCCGCTCCATTCCTAGTTATCCTGTCTGAATTTTTGCAATTAGAAAAAAAGTCTGTAACTATATATACATTTTAAAGTGTACATTTTAGATCCTATCTAGTTGATTTTAGTTATTTTTTTAAACATGAGGATATTGGCAATTTTAGAATTAGTCTATAGATCTTGTAGGACTACTTTTGGTTATCTTTTAGATTTTATATAGATGCATTAACTTTTTTTTTAAATCTAAGTAGGCCTCTATCTAAGCTCTAAAGATGGATATATCAATAGGCAAGATCTAGTATAAATTAAATTGTTTATAAATCTAGACTAGAAGCTAATGTGAATTTAGATGTAGATATATATTTTCTACATTACCTAAGATCTAATTAGTTATGGTAGTTTATATAGATCTACACAATAGTCTAACTTTTAGATTTAAATTTACCGTTGTAGCTTAAGTTATTTAAATAGTACAGATGTTAAATTAAAAAAAAAGATAATTATGTTCTATGCATTTCAAGTGTCAATCTAGACATTCATGTTAATCATTGAATTAAACTTCTGATAAGTCTTTGGTTTTTCAGGCTAATTCGGGCAACCCATTCCATTCTTTACTGGCACTAGGGAAGGGGCACTTGTAGTTGGTCGTTGTGCTGGTCACAAGACACCCTCGTTAACTGTAGGCCACAAAATAGATGACCTTAATAACATCGTCTGCACTACATATCTTGAATGCAGGGTTTGAAAGGAAAACTTTTTACAAGATATACAAGTCTCTTAACACTAGATATATCTATGTATAGGCCTATAGTGATTATGGATCTAGTAGAATATTATCTGAACCTATATCTATCATAAGGTGATCTATAAATTGATTAGATAGGAGAAATATAGATTTACTCTAGATCTATTAAAGCAAATTTGATCTATTACGTAATAGATTTTAAATTGAAGTCTAATTTAATTTAGATATAGATCTAAATTTGTATGTTTACAATATTTACTACTAAATCTAGACATTTATAGATCTATAAACTTAAAGTTTAATTAAGTCTACTCTAATTCTAGATCTAGTCTCTACAGAATCTAATCTAGAAAAGAAAGAAGAATGGATTTATCGGCTGATGTATTTGTTATTCGTAATCGAAACTTTTATTTACCCTTACAATTTAAATCTCTATAACAATATGGACGAATACAAAAGTCATTTGACAAAGAGTATAAGACTAGGTTTGGATAAGATTTTAACATATAAATATATGATCATGTATTACTGATAGACTATATTTTACAACCATCATTTAAATTGTATAAATATAATAGATCTATTAAGACTGCTAGTTTTAGATCATAATAATTGAATTAAAATTCATTTCAATAGTAATCCCATTCATTTAAAACCAGATTTTTCTGCACTTTAAAATTGCAATTTAAATTCTACATTGCTATTGTCTATATTAGTATTATTATTGTTATTATATTAGAAACGGGGGAATTATCTATCTCAGGCATTTCCATGGACGGTCTAGCTTCGTTAAAGAGAAACACAATTCATTGATGATTGTATAAATGACAATTAATATTTAATTTTTCATAAAAACACTACCTGGCATATCAAGGTTTAGCGTTAAGTGAAGAAAAAAGTATGAGATGAAAAAAAAAGTTATTTGTACAGTTTGATATTCTACTGCCTAGTTAAAACCTTACTCAGGACGACGGGAGAGGGAGCGGGTGTCATGCACTTATGGATTTGTTCTTCGCTAGGTGTGTGTATGTATGTGTGTGTGTGTGTGTGTCTTTTGTTATTTTTTTTAAACATAATGGCGCTGTTTCCAAGGACGCGCTACGTTGTCGTCATTGTTTCTTTTTGTTTTGGCTGGAGCTCTCTGTTTGTTGTTTTTCCCTGTATTGGGGACACTTGAGACTAAAGTCAAGCCTGATTTGTAGTTGTATGGACACTACTTGGCTATTATACTTTGTATTGGAGACACCTGAGAGTGAAGTCAAGCCTAATTTGTAGTTGGATGGACACTACTTGGCTATTATACTTTGTATTGGGGACACTTGAGACTGAAGTCAAGCCTGATTTGTAGTTGCATGGACACTACTTGGCTATTATACTTTGTATTGGAAACACTTGAGACTGAAGACAAGCTTGATTTGTAGTTGCATGGACACTACTTGGCTATTATACTTTGTATTGGGGACACTTGAGAGTGAAGTCAAGCTTAATTTGTAGTTGCATGGACACTACTTGGCTATTATACTTTGTATTGGGGACACTTGAGACTGAAGTCAAGCCTGATTTGTAGTTGCATGGACACTACTTGGCTATTATACTTTGTATTGGGGACACTTGAGAGTGAAGTCAAGCCTAATTTGTAGTTGCATGGACACTACTTGGCTATTATACTTTGTATTTGGTTGCAGGCATCGCGAGGCCGGACTGAACTGTTTGCATGTGAGGTGTGCTTGCCTGTTAACTAGATCTATGTTGTATAATCTTACCAAACTTAGGCCTTATAATCTAGTATTTATTATTATGCATAATCATTATTTATGTTTAAGTTTTGAGTTTTCGGCACATCAGCACAATTTAGGCCATGTCGTGCCCATAATCCTTCAAGGATTTATGTCATATTTTATCATAGATAATTAAACCTTTTATATTAACGCTCTCGTCATTACTTATTGACACTCTCGTTGTTAACAATATACGTCATTACTTATTGACACTCTCGTTGTTAACTTATATACGTCATTACTTATTGACACTCTCGTTGTTAACTAATATATGTCATTACTTATTGACACTCTCATTGTTAACTTATATACGTCATTACTTATTGACACTCTCATTGTTAACTTATATACATTAACACATTGCCATTACTTGTTCTGTAAAAGTTACTTAATATATTAACTGATTGAATTTGAGGGGTGCCTGAGAGATGAACTCCAATTGGTAGTCCTCCCGTAGAGCTTTGGCGACAAACTCTGCGGTTAGGCGTAGTGCCTTATAGCTCCCACATAGGTCAAGTGACTCTGCAAACACTCTTGCAAGATATGGGCCAATGTTTCCACTAACACTCAACAGTGTCGGCATTTGGCATCAAAATTTGGCCGTAACCAGGCAAAAGTAAGGAAGGTTTCATATTTCCATTTACAATTTGTTTGCTTAAACTCACTAAATGGTGTCCACTTGTCATATTGAAAACTACAGTTAGATATAGCTATTGTTTGTGAAGTAAATGTCTAGAGGCTGTCTGTTTCGGCTTTGTTGGAATTGTTGGTTAAGACGGATGTGTGGGCGGAGCTAGCTGGGAAATGTAGGCATTGACAACCAGGATGTAATTGCATACTGGCGAAATACTTTAGATCAGAAAATGTTTTTAACTATCGCTGTGATCTATGGAAAGGGATTCCCAAAGTGGCCTATATAGATCCCCTGGGCTCCACGAAATCTTTCAAGGGGTCTACGAAAGTGAAAAAATAAATTGGGGGTCTTTTAGAAGTTCCTGGGTGGGGGGGGGGTGGAATCTACGATTATGTATTTTATCTAAGCAGGTAGGGACTTTAATTTCCATATCTCATTAATGTATTTTTTTCCACACTACTATAGTAATATTACCTTAATTATACATATTTATCCTGCTAACCAACAAAAATTGTTGTATTATATTTCAATACTATTTTAAATAGCTTAATTTTGTCTACATGTAACTAATGTATGGAGAGCTCTCCAATTTCTCTCTCAGAGGCCATCTGCTGCCAGTGAATGCTGCCAGGTGCTTTCCTCTATGCCAGTGAGGGTGAAATAGCGACTGAGTGGATCTTTTTAGTGCTAACGCTGAGGAACATCTGTAAAGTCTGTCCTACTTAAAACTCGACAAAGAAGATCGCCCTTGACATGCGGTCGTCTCCCATGCGAGATAAGTGTTAGTGAAAGCAAAACAATTCATAAAATCAATCAATTAAATTTGCCATCTCACGCTTCTTTATAATTGTGTTTTTTAGAGGGGGACTCTAGCGGATTTTTTTAAAGAAAAACTACGAAGAGGGGGGCGTTACGCTAAAAAAGGTTAAAGTTCACTGATTAAGATTGTTTGTTGAGATATGGGCATTGTTGGAGATGTGCCTAATAACAGAAAATTGTTTAGTAATACTAAACAAATACAGACTTACTTTTTCTGTTACGTGTTTTTTGGATTTGATTCTATCAGTTTGAGTTATTCTCTTGCAAGACATCTTCGACGAGTTCTAAAAATAAATAAAAACTGGTTCAAAGAAATATATTTACCAAATATACAAGGGCAGATAATTAAAACTTTTTCCCTTTGTTACCGAAATAGGCTTTTAATCTTCCACTTCAAGAAATTACGTACAAAACTATGAGTACTTTGTAGACCTTGTTGTAACTCTTGTTTCATTTTTTTCTAGTTTATCTTCAAATATTAGCTGTGAACCTTTGTTGTTACAGTTTTGATCTGAGCTTTGACTAGCCCATTTGTTTCCAACTATTCTGACAAGCCTGTCCTAAAGAGTTGTCCGCACTTGCTGTCGAGGTTTGAGATCCATTAGTCTCTCACAGGATAGTATTTTTTTTTTGTTTATTTCTGGACATGTGTCTGCGGAATTTGACTAACATTTTGTTAAGGAAGTAGAAGTAAGTAAATTTGCAAATGACTAAATAATCTACTAAACTTTAAAGTCTATATATAATTTAGAAGCAATATTTCTAATTTCTTATTAAATCTATATTTAACAAAAAAATCATTTAGTTATATTGTCACAAAAATTATGGAAAGACACTATATTATATATCACTATCTGATAAGTTTAGTTTTTCCTTTACCACATTATTGGCGTTATACATCGAATGATAAACTCACACATGCAGACACAAACGTATACGTGCAATTGTAACCACACACATGCCCAGCTTGTAAATCAAAAGTTATCTATCTTGTATATGTCAGAGGGCAAGGCGGCTGACAAGTTAAGTGCTTGGCTTCCGAACCTCGTGTCCTGGGTTCGACACTCAATGAAGACTGGTATTTTGAATCCAACTGTTTATGACTTTACTCAAATGTTATTGTACATTTTAAAATAATATTAAATACTAATCAGAAATAGACGGCCTTCATGATTAACCTCCGGCTATTTCGTTTATAGGTCGCATCTTATAGTATTTTATATAGTTTAGACGTGAATAATAAAAAAAAATATGATTACATCCTACGCGTAATGCATATAGTTATTAAATAATGACCTAAATTTGCCAAGTCACTGGTTTTCCTGGCTAGCTCAGGCAACCCATTCCATGCTCTAATAGCACTAGGGAAGAAGGAGTATTTGTGCCAATTTGTCCTAGCATATGGGACGAGGAATGTGCCTTTATCTGTGCGGCTTTCAGAGTATTTTATTAAATTTTGTTTTTGTATTTGAAGATTGTGGTTCAGTGTTTTATGTATAATTGCTACTTTACTTTTGAGTCTTCTGTCCTGAAGGCTTTCTAAATTTAGTGGTTTTACTATAGGTGTTACTCTAGTCAAAAGTGAATATTCATTTGTTATGAAACTTACTGCTCTTTTTTTTTGCGTCTGTTCCAGTTTCTAAATGTTTTTTTGAGTTTAAAAAATCTGCTTGCATAGATAATTTTAAAAATGGTTCACGTTTTGGAAAAGAAAAAAAGTAGCTGTTACATCAGAACTTTGAATGATCAAAAATGTCTCTTGCAGTTTCTGATATCTAAACGGGAAGAACGGACAGACGGAAAGACAGATCACAATATACTAATAGCATCTATTCCCTTTTCGAAGACCACTAAAATTTAAAGATATGATTAATACAGCAATTTGATCCCAAGACAGTGGTGTCATTCAGGGTAGGTGGCGTGCTGTCGGCACCGGGTGACAATTGTGTGACACCCAAGTTGGAAAAATATATTTTGGTAAAGCAGACTCATCCAAAAAAAAAAAAAGTCTTATGTCATATAGCCAAGCATGTCTAGGTACACCTAGAGCTGGGGTCGTAACCTGCGGCTTGCGAGCCACATGCAGCTGTTTTGGATGTGAAGCTGAGGCTCTTTATTTCCATACGCACATATTATTGATTTTATCGAAAAATTTTCAAAATAGTTCTGACTCTTTTAACAAGGAATAGGTACCGAGTCTATCTCTCAACCTTATACCACCCCCACTAGACGTGTCGTCAGTCATCGGAAGCTCTTAAATGACGCCGTGGTCGGATGTTTCTATGTTGGTCTTAATTTGTTTTAGACGCAAGACGACACGGCATCTTCACTGCGTGCTATAGCTGTGACGTTTAGTTGTTCTTTCAAGTAAATGAGTTAGAAGCGAAAACTCTTCTCAAAGTTAGAAGCAATCTACAAGTAATGCTAATCTGGCAAGCTTTGCGGTACCAACAGAAATTGCACAAAAAAGGCAAACCATTTTCAGATGGTGAGTATGTCAAAGATTAAAAAAAACAAAAAAAAAAACAACAACAGAAACCTTGAAAAAAAAAGTTCAAAGCTATGCCACTATTGATAAAACAGTACAAGATAGAATAGCTAAAATATCTTCGAATGTAACATATTTCCAGGTGGAAGATAGTGAACTTTCACTTGCATAAAAGGCACTGTACAAGTGGAAAGCGTGGTCGAGAGGCTATGTGTGCTTGAACATTGCTTGGCTTCGCTACCTATAAGAGGGCTGGAGGTTCGACACCCGACTTGGGCAGAGTTTTGTTTACTGAGCACCTAAAAGCACGGAAAACGAACTCCTAGATACCCCCTTCCCCCATCGGTCCACAAATGAGATTGGACCAATGCTATAAGCATGAAAGTAGCGCTATATAATAGCTATAATATGAAAGCTATAATAACAAGTTGCCCATTTTGTCTGTTATATTTCTTCTGAAGGTCCAAAAGAAGAACTTCCAGGATTGCTTCTCTCATGTCAAACTACAGGGTAAGATAGACAATTAAAGACAATTCCTTATTCGAGTTGAATAAAGAATTTTAACCAGCAACTGATGAAGCCAGAAGTATCAGACAAATAAACCACCGAATTCGTACATTTCACATACAGCAAGTAGTGCTTTGTGACCAAACATTTATGGTTGAAATAGTTGAAGTCATAAATTTGATAATCAAGATTGTAAACATCATCTTATCAAAAGCACTCTACTATCTTCAGTTTAAACAACTCTTAAACAAGATAGAGACACAGTATTCCGACATTATATAAATATATATATATATATATATATATATATATATATTGTAACCTTTTCCCCACTGACTAGCCATGACACGTGCGAAGTACTGCGATTTTTGTTTATGCTGTTGGGCGTAAATGACCTTAACTATTGTGTAATGGTGTTAAGAAACTTGAGTGATGAGTTTTGGGTTTGAGGATTGTTTTCTATTGTGTAAGTGAATCTGTATATTTAAATTTGATTTGGGGATTGTAACATTATTTCTTTTTACTATTCATACTGATTGATCATCGTTGGATTGTGATTCAGCAATCGGAGAAATACCGCCGTGTCAAATATAAACAATGAAACAAATCGGATGTCAACTTCAAACTACTTTAGTAACACCGGCGAAAGGCCGAAACAATCCAGAGATGTAGTGGACACTGATGCTGGTCAACAAATATGTTTAATGATCAAGAAAGGAATCGCCCGATGTCCACTATGTCCGTAAACTACTTCTTATTCTTGTTGTGATAGGAAAAGTGTCTTGTCTCTATCAAAGTGTAGAGCGTTCTTGTTTGTAACTATCTATCACGTCATTCCGTCACTAAGTACAACTTTCTCCTTATTCCTGAAACAAAATAACTAAATCCTAATCATGTCCTAACAACTCAGAAAGGACAAAGGACCTCAACAAGTATATCTAACTTTGTTGTTATCTATCAGAACATTCCAAATCAAGCTATGTATGACTATGATAACATATCAGATACCGTCTCTGACGTGGGCGCGCATGCTTATGCACGAATATGTGTGTGTGTGTATGTGTATGCATGTGTATGTGTGTATGGCCCGTTTATGTGTCTGACATAAAAATATTTAACAAGTGTGGGATTGTCGTATGTTTGCTATGTCTGAACTATGTATGTTTTCCTGACAATGTATGTTTGTTTCATGAGTGTTTGTATATTGGAAGTGTGAATATGTGTTTGACGTGTATGTCTTGCTATGTTTGTATGTCGAATGTGCTGGCGGATCAAAGGCGTAGGTGTCGGTAGGGGCGATCGCCTCCCCATCTCACTAAGTCGACTTCTTTGGGGAGGGTGAACGCATTTTAGTTAAAAAATCACACAATTTGTATCCGAAATGTTCTAAAACCTTTGATTTGTAGACATCACAACTTGTTAACATAATCTATAGGATTAAAACTTGTTATTGATATTTTAACCGATCGGTACCATCTCCACCCTATCCAACACACCAAACATCAATACTGTCTTTCCGAATGACTATTAAATCACTATTCAATCTCTCACAAACTAATTTCCAAAATATTTACTTTCTAATCTTTTTTGTTTACAACGACCCTCGTTATAATGTTTTTACTTTCCAACAATCTATAGACATTTTGTTAAAGCTGACACAAGTGACACGCCCTCATAAAGAGAATAACAAACCCATAATACTTTTGTGTGATCTCAAATGATAAAATATATATCGAAAGCGCAATATATGGTATTTTAGATCTTCTAGAGTTTAGATACAACTGCTATTTCTAAAAGCGAAAAATGTATTGCATAAATAAAATTTGTTTAAAATATTTATTATCAATGTTAAAAAAACAACAACTTTGGAGCCAATTAAGTTAGTTGTTTGTGTGTTAGGCATTTTTAAAACATATTTCCGTAAAAAATGTTTGAAACATTTTTTTACTAACGATTTTTTTTCTGTTTAAAACAAAAAGTTTACTTTTGTTTTAAAAGAGAGCAAAAATCTATTTAAGTATGCAAATATAAGGGGCGCGGTGGTCGAATGGGTAAACGTTTGACTTCCGAATCTGAGGTCCAGGGTTCAAATCTCTGTGAAGACTGCGATTTATATATTCGGGAGTCCACCCAGCTCTAATGGGTATCTGACTTCAGTTGGGGAAAGTAAAGGCGGTTGGTCGTTGTGCTGGCCACATAACACCTTGCTAGTTAACCGTTGGCTAAAGAAACATTTGACCTTAACGTCCCCTGCCCCATTGTTCTCAAGATCTGAAGGGGAAACTTTACTTTTTTATTATGCATATTGAATGCCATTAAAAACTACAATAGATACTATGTAAAGATATCAAATACTTACATTATATCATTGCTCGTCAATGTCCAAAGAGACACAACTGATAATTATATTTATACATTAGTACAATCAATTAGGCCAGTTTTATCTTCAAAGATATCAGTTTCTTAATACATGTGAGTAATAACTTTAAAATTTATAAATCATCGTATCATCCGATATCATCTCGTTCGTCAGATAGCAATACAACAGTATCAAGATAAGCTTATTGTTATGAATAGTCTGTAGTTTCTGATATAGTTATAGTGTCTAATATTCTTGCTAAAAATAGTGAAGCCACTTCAAGGTCCGAATTTGAGTTTGCGTTTCCATTGTAACATTATATCTCCCCCTTCCTCATAACAATGTCACAATAACTATGTCAAACATATTACATACAACTAACTAAAAATGCGATCCCTGCTATATAAATTTGTTGTAAAATGATTTACATGTTTCAGATATTCATTCAGAGTTGAATCAGGTTATAGGGAGATGGTTAAACTGTGACCTGATTCTTGGAAGTTCATAAAAGATGGGAATATTCCGGCCGCAATAAACAATGTAAAGCGCTGAAGTAAATCAAGAGTCCTAACCCTAGCCAGTTTGTAATGCTAGTGTTTATTAGGGGTGCACCGGATAGTAGCTCTAGCTTCGGCCCCGGCCGAATATTAAGAAGTACTATCCGGTACACTTCTAGTATATATAATGTGTCAGTCTTATTTGAAGAAATATCTTTTTTTATAGGTATGGGCGTTGAGAACGACCTGACATTCAACAATATTTCTACCACATCATTGAAACTCATTATTACAGTCACAATCAACATAAGCCCTTATTTTCATGCGATCTCTCGACCATCTAACCCTACACTCCTACACAATTGTACTTGAAAAGTGACAACAAAGACATACTTTGGAGTGTCCGCATTTGTAATCAAACAATACAAAGCGCATCAATTGTGAGTTTGTAAAGGGTGAGGCAGAAAGTTTGACAGCTTCAATAACATTCTTTTTTTAAAGGATATATTTTTTCAGCTAGCACTGTTTTATGCATTTGGCGTCGTAGAATAGTTTCATGTTTCTACTTAGAATGTGAAGTAATCTTTAGGTGGCTGTCTGGTCTAGCGGTATGCGCACTGGACTATCATTCGGAGCTCTTGATGTCTCGGGTTCTCACCCTGCTATCCTCCTCCACCATCTGATAGGTTTGGACTAGGATGAAAATTATCTTCAACTCTGAAAAAGTATCCGAAACATGTAAAACTTTTTAAAAACAAAGGTAGCCAGCCTGACAGACGAGTAATTTTCTTGTCTCATTTTGGTAAATATTCTCATTAATCATCCAATCAAAGTGTAATCAAGCAATCACATCTCAAGCGAAGAATGCCGACTTTTTTGTTTATGTGTTTGGTTTCATGAAATCCTTGCTTTGCAGTTCTGCACTTTCAAAAGAGCCACTCTTTCTTTATAAAACAAATATGCTTGGTTTTAAATAGGTATCTATGTATTTATCCTTTTCGTTTTCTTTTAGTTGTTGAGATAGAATTTTCTCTACTTAATGACGACGTTTCGGTTGCCAGCGGACAGGAGTTTGGGCATCACTGGACTAAGACTTTTTGATAAAGTTTATGTCGATCTATCAATGTATATCTTAAACAATTCTTGAAGGGGACATGAGTAGGGTTGGCATTCGATGAATGCCGTACCTATGGGCCCTGACCACTCATTTCATTAGTATAGAAAAGTAAAGTTTCTTTTAGACCTTTTTAGTCTATAGTCTATAGTGAAGATGATATATAGGTCATCTGATTCTGTGGCCTACGGTTAACGAGGGTGTCATGTGGCCAGAACAACGACTAATCGCCTTTACTTTCTCCAACTAATGTCAGGTACCCATTACAGGAGCCCAAGTATCTCGAAATAAAAATCCCAGTCTTCACCAGGATACGAACCCATGCCCCCGGTTCAGAAGCCAAGAGCTTTACCGCTAAGCCACCGCGACTCCAACTCATATGATTAGCTAGAAAAAATGCACAATCTTTTTATAATACTTAAAAGTTTTTATTTCTCTCTTTTATCTCTCTCTTTCTTTAATTATGTCTCTGTCTTTCTGTCTCTCTTTCTTTATATTCCTCTCTCTCTCTACCCTCTTTCTTTCTCTCTCTCTCTCTTCTCTTTCTATGTCTCTCTTTATTTTTCTCTTGCTCTCTCTCTCTCTCTCTCTTATACTCTATTTTCTATATTTCTTTCTTTATCTTTTTCTTTCTAACTCTCTCTTTCTCTCTTTCTTTTTCATTATCTCTTTCTCTCTGTCCCTCTTTCTCCAATGTGCTCTTGAATAAAATATACATAAGTCATATATACATAAGCCATATATACATAAGCCATATATACATAAGCCATATATACATAGGTCGGTGGCACTTACATTTGTCCAAGACATCCACACACCTGGCACGTTACTTTAAAAAAAAGAGAAGATAATTACGTCCCTACTTCTGTCCCTTGGTCAATGTATTACTAAATGTTAATCAAAGACTTAAACTCTGACAAGGTATAGGTTTTCCTGCCTGATTCAAGCAACCCATTCCATTCTCTATAGCAATGTTTTTTCAAACTTTTGACATATATTGTACGCCTTCTATACCCCTGACCCGCCCCGCTTCCATTAAAATATAAATGATTTATTTTAAAAACACACATAGAATACGAATTACTCTATCACAATTAAGTATTCACTTACTTGTTGTATTTTTTTTTGATGCTTTAGAGCAGTGGTCTTCAACTATTTTTGGCCTACCGCCCACATTTTGTATTTTTCCTTTTAAAAAATCCGCCAACTTCCCACTCTAAGAAAAACAAGCGTGAAAAGGCAAATTTGAACAAAATATCATCTATATATTAATTTCTATGCTGTCAATAATACTTATCCTGCATGGGAAAAGACAGCATGCCAAAGACGATCTTTTTGGCGAGCTTAGAGGAAGATCATTTACAGAGGTGCCCCACCTAAGTTCTATAAAGATCCAAGTAGGCACCATTTCGCCCTTTCTGGCATAGAGAAAGTTACCTGGCAGCATTCTCATGCAGAAGATGTCCTCTGAGAGAGTCAGTTGAAGAGTTCTCACAAAAGCTGCGGGACAAACATTTGAGACTCAAAGAAAAGCCATTATTTAAGACTGGCGCAAAGGAAGGACAGAAAAGTTAAATAGACTGACAGCAGACAACGGCTTTGTCAGCATAAAATCCTGGAAAATATGCAGGTCGCAACTGGGTTTGCGTAGCTATGTAAAACACTGCACAAAAAAAGCCAATATTTTCATTATACAAAAATGTTATCAAATAAAATTGCAGTGATTACACTCAAACATTAATCTCATTGTCATGACTTTTACTCAAATCCTAACACATGTTCCCCATTTTTCTCTATCATGGTTGACAGCACCCAAAGAGAACTACACATTTATTACATTTGCCTTTTTTTTTCAGAAAATGTTTTTTGAATTCCGATGACGCACTACCCAAAGAAACTTCAATCAGAGAGTCATGTGTAGGTTTTTATATTTGAAATGTCCAGAAGTTTGCAGGTTTGACTGAACAAATACTCTAAATTAATAAAATATCACAATCTTTCTTTAAATTAATTATGATGCCAAGGCAATGATGGTTTTTCAGTATGAGCAGATGGTGCAATAGCCTTTGGTTGTTCCAAGAAAAGCAGCCGCTCACTCATTATGTTCACTGTGCAAGCAATACTTAAACATGGTCTTAAAGGATTCTGTCAGCTGTGTTTATAAACTTGCATTGAAATGTCTTTTAGCAAATGAACTAAGACATATAAACTACTGGATTTTTAGTTGCACAAAATATTTGTCATATGGGGGAGAACTCACGGTACCTTGCTACGCCAATGATTATTCCCTTACTTTTTCTAATATGTTTTTTATCTGATCTTTTCTTTTAGTTGGCGGCTATTTGCTTTGCTTCATAGCTTAAAACAAAGACAATGGTGGCTCAATGATACACCTATCCGCATTTACATGACATTGGTTGGGGGGGGGCGGTTGATCGTTGCCCAAGGACGTCCTCGTTAACCATCGTCCTTACAAAACAGATGAAACTATAAATCATCTGCCCTAGAAACTGCAAGGTCTGAAAAGGATACTTTACATTTTCAGTTGTATGTACGGAATTTTTTAGCTGGCTTAATTACGTTTATATACTTAACTATAGGAATCTTATTGAGACTTGAGACTCAGTTCTTCTAGCACTTTTAGTGCGGTATATCTCCACATAGGTCGGCCACAGTCAATGTAAACAATCTTTTATCAGCTAGTGCCTATACGTTTTAGATTTTTTGAAGAAGTGACACTTAATCTTTTTTAAAAAAGGCCCAATTTTAATGCCTCCTTTGAAAATGTATTGTCCTATGTAATGATATTTAAGGTAATCTCATACATACAATAGGTCATCAGACATCAGCATATTTCTATATTGCCGACAAGATCTCGCTATACTTTTCAAAGGATCCTTCTCAGCCACCGCCGCCATGTTTAACCTTTCTTTCATCTTTATGGATAACTTTTAGAACTCGGATCTCTGGCACAACAATTGCGTTGAGGCTCATGGTGGAACTTGCTATGGAAGCTAAATTTATATTGATTTTATAGATATAGAAAGTGAACAAATATTTCGCTTCTTCTGTTATTAATAGTTGAACTTTTATTTTTTTTTTTAATAACAGGACAAATGTCAAAGTAGTCAAACATGTATGCTCCAATCATTACTTATTTACCGCTCGCACAATTTTGGTCTTATCTAGGTTTATGCGGAGGCCAATTTTGGGTGCTTCTCTATCTAGTCTATCCGTCATTTCTTGTATGCCTTTATTTGTAGCCCCGAGTAGTGCAACGTCATCAGCAAAGTCCAAGCCCGTTATTTAATTTTGTTCACGCCATGGAACACCAAAGACAATCTGGTTGATTGCTCTCCCTCTCCTCATTATGTAGTCGATGGCTAGGATGACAAGGAAGGGAGATAAGATGCCCCCTTGTCTCACACTTGTCTCACACTTGTCTCACACCTGTCTCGATGCTGAAACAAATCTGCTGTTCCTTCTTCTATTTTTAATACAGCAGCTAGATTTGCTGTATAGGTGTCGTAGGGTCTGCACCATATCATCATTAGCGTGTTCAAATAAACTTTAATTAACACGATATTCTAATTACTCAAGTTACCTTGACCTTTTAGCATGAGAAAGATGATGACAGCAAATTGTATAACTATGATTGCTGATAAAATAACACCTGTGAATAAAATGGTAATGAATAGTCAAACAAGTAGGGGTTGAACAATTGAAAGTGGTTAGTACAAAGTTACGTAACTATGATTTTATTTAGAAATTCTGTTTCATGATCATTGGAATTTGTTTTTAAAATTATGATTAATGAATACTTAAGAATTAAAGAAGCTATATTTTACACTACGATTATTTAACGCCTTCATTTTCTTTTAAGTCCAACTAAAATCTAACAAATTTTATTTTTATTTTGAAACAATTTTCCTTCCAAGAAGATGTACAGTCAGATTAGGACGCACTTTAGATATGATAAAAAAGTCTTTTTTAATAACAACACCAAGTGTTTATGCAGTTGTTTTTGTATTTAGCTGTTTGCGGGGATGTGTAATTTGGTTTATTTACACCAAAAGAAAAAAAAGTTAGTATGAATTTCATTTGAGGACTGGAAGTTATCAACTATTTTTTTTAGTTAATTTAGAAACACTTACAAGTAACTACTGCTGGGTTAGTCTGTGCGCACAAATCTGTTACACTACAAGTGTCTGGTGCAGTAGAATCTTGATTGATAACAAAACATGTCAGAGAAATATGCTGATGATCTCTCTTTGCTTTTAGAGTTAGTGAACTTTGCGTACGAACTGTACATCTGTCATCACCTGACTGTGAGACTAGATAAAGTAACGTCTGTATTATATAAGATAAGATAAACAGTTGTTATACATTGACCAATTTACTTTTATCTTACTTAGCTCAAAATTGGAATGAGTGAAATCTGTCCATGTGCTGTGTCACCAGAGAATACCGATCATGCCCTTCAAAACTGCTCTCTTTACCTAGAGCTAATGTTGCGCTTCTACTTCAACTTCATAATGTAATTGTCTTCTCTTGTATTGCTGTTTTGTTCCAACCTTAAGCCTACTTGTTTAACTGTATTCTCTTAAGACAGCGGTTCTCACCTTTTAGGCTCGACGACCTCTTTTACAATCCCCCACTCTTCCGCGACCACCCCCCTCCCGAGCATACGTACAGCGACAGAAGAATAGACAATAACAATCCATTTTTTTTATGGTCTTAGGCAACCTATGGCAAATCGCCAAGGGGGTCGCGACCCAAAGGTTAAGGAGCCCTGTCTTAAGAGATAACTTTTTTACTTTGTGACATTTTATACTTATGTATTTCAGAGCAATTTTTTTATATACTGTAATAATAGGGACAAAATATATTATCTAGTTTCTTGGAGGACTTCAGGTCTAAAAATAACTAAAATTAAAAGTTTCAAAGAACAAAGTCAAATAGATTATCAACGCAGAACAAGATAGTACATGTTTTGACAATCTACGCATATGTCTATCATTATCTCATAGTTAGTCTGACATGACAGGGATAAAACATTCCAAAGATAAAAACCTAACAGATAGACTATGGAGTCCCACTATAGCGACCAAAGGTAATTGTCCACGAGTGTCGCATTACGTTAGTAAAAGGGAATTCCCCATTGTCATAAAAAATAATTTTCCTTTTATTGTACTTTTATTGGTAATTGCAAAAATAAGAAACTCAATATTAAGATTTAACGAAACATGAGCTGGTTTGATCATATTGTAGGACATAACTCACTGTCAAAAGAGATTGTTCAAGATACAGTGGAGGGAGCACGAAGAAAAGGCTGTCCAAGAACAAACTAGCTGGACAATGTAAAAGAATGGACATGTCACTTCTGCTAAGACCATCTGCTGGCCGGGGAAAAAATGGAAGATTTTGGTGACTTCAGTCTTTTTATCATGTCTTAGCTTTGAATATATATTACACACGTGACTGTACAGTACTGATTGACTACACTGACTCATTGTAATCATACGTCACATCTTGACGTTACCGTGATCACGTGACTGTACTCTTAGAACGAAGTTCTTATAAAGTTTCTCATGTGATTTGTGTCTCTTATACTCAGGAATATTTGAGCTACCACGTGACACTGCTATTGTCTTGTGTCTCTTATACTCAGGAATATTTTAGCCACCACGTGACACTGCTATTGTCCTTTTTCTCTTATCTTATACATTACAGATTGTTGTTTTTTTTTTATTTACAAGAGAAGATAAAATCCATCCCACAGGGATCTCTGTGTTAATCTTAACACGCATGCTAATTATAATTGGACCTACACTCTGGTAAGTTTTTGGTTTTCCTGTCTAGATTTCATTTATTCTTGCCTTTTATCAGTAACGCTGTTGCGATAGTTTCATCATTGCTGACTTTATTACCTAGGCTTTTGGGAGTTGACAACTAAAATCTAGTAAATTGTCATTGTTAGCTGTTCTGAGGGTAGAAGCTTCGGTTATGTTACTTTCTCTAATCATGGCCGGCCTTATTAATAAAAAACTAGGCAGCCACCTGATACCTCCGATTAGTTGGGGCGTCGTACAGGATACAAAGTTGTTTTTTTTTAGAAAACAAAATTGCGAAATATAAACTAATCTCAAGCAAATCAGAACTCTATTGCTCTCTATATATATTCGCCTAGCCCAAATAAGTATCTACAATAAATCAATGATAATTTGCGAATAATTAGATACACGTGTTTGACTTCAGTTTTTGGGGTTACAGCTTTGAAGAAGTGAGATGAAAGCCTGGGCATTGTTTATGGTCGGAACAATGTCGCCCAGACAGCAGTTTCCATCACATCACGCAGTTGTTGTGATGTATCGGATACACTTTGGAATCAGTAGCGCCGCAGGCTCTGCCATGGTAGAAGGCCATTGTTTCTTCCGTTAGGTGAAATGTTAACCCCGCATGTTAATTAGACGTATTTCTAGTCTGGTGATGATGAATCGTCTATTAGGAATGTTTGTGCTTTCGGCGCTAAGCCTATATGGATTTAATGTATTTGTTGATTTAGATATAAGCCAATATGGATTTAATGTATTTGTTGATTTAGATATAAGCCCATATGGATTTAATGTATTTGTTGATTTAGATATAAGTCTATATGGATTTAATGTATTTGTTGATTTAGATATAAGTCTATATGGATTTAATGTATTTGTTGATTTAGATATAAGTCTATATGGATTTAATGTATTTGTTGATTTAGATATAAGTCTATGTACTGGAATGTTTATAATTACGTATTCTTCGGTCTCAATTTTGTGAAAGCTAAAATCACGAAATTGCACTAAACAGAAACAAATATAAGGGACCTTATTCACCAATCGTAAACAAACATTTAGCCACGTGATTCTCTCTTCTATACAAATTACCTAATACACAATGGCTATCATGTAACAGTTTTTTTCGTTGTTTTATCAATAGTACTTTTACTTGCTGTATCTTTAGGGCGCCTCTGAGTTCACCCAGCTCTAATGGGTAAGCCTACCTGGCATTAGTTGTTGGGGACACGTAAAGGCGGTTGGTTGTTGTTCTGGCTAAATGACACCCTTGTTAACCGTAGGCTACAGAAACAGATGACCTTTAATTCAACTGCCCCGTAGATCACAAGATCTGAACATTACTAATATTCCTATTTTCAAATATAGTTGGCTGTATAATCGTGTGGTATGCGCTTTGGACTGTCGTTCGATGGTCTTGATAGTCCCTGGTTCAAAAGATGTCAGTGGCGTAGTTAGGTGGTTGGAGGGGAATCAAATTTAAAACTCTCCCCAGGTACTCACTTTAAGGGATCCCAAAAGAGTGTTAGATACTTGTTTAAACCATTATCTTACTTCATGATTGTCGTATTTTAAAATGCAGGGCCCCTAAAGAGATTAAGCCCCCCGGGCACCAAAATCTCTTGCTACGCCACTAAAAGATGTCATTTGTTTGGTATCTGGAGAAACATCCGAAACATACTAAACATTTAAAAGTCTCCTCTGAAGTTAAAGTTAGCACACCGCTGTTAAAAAGCAAATGAAAAGCATGTTAGTTAAACTGGTCTGATTGCTCAATGAAAATACAATGTAATCATTTCCGTGAAGCAGATCCTTATTGCCATACAATTAAATGAACAAACAACCGGCTTGCTACTGTCTACTGTCATAAAAGGGAAACCACTCTACGCTTTGAAGATTTGTAATCAAACTACAGTTTCTGTCGTGAGTAATCAGGATAATATAACTATTTTCTTCCTTACTACAACTCTGTAAGTAGTTTCATTTAAATGGTGACATTCTCAATCTTAATCTGATTGGATTATTTCATGCCAAAGTTAGACTTCATCATATGAATATTAGATGAAACTATACATCTATCTATATTTATATGGGTATACCTGTTTTATATATTTCATGTTTACATGTGTTTGTAAACAGTAGATATATGTTAATGTTCCGCAGCAGATATATATATATATACATTAGCTTATGTGTAGAGTAAATAGTTTAATTTCGTCCTACTAAATAACATTTCAAGACCTGGTCGAGCGGTATGCGCTCTTGGCTATCATTCGGATTTATCGATGGGCCCGGGTTCATACTCTGCCCGCTGCTATCCGCCGTCTCCCCCCCCCCCCCCCCCTCCGAAATAAATTTGTCTTCAACTCTGAAGGAACATCCGAAACCTTTGAATTATTTTACAAACAAAACATGTCTTTTGCAAGTTGCATATGAATTTAGCTACAGCGGAGTCCGAGTGCTATGAGCCATATTAACTTTGTATTAAATAAGCCTTTTTAAAAGTCACCTATGTGAACTGTTAGTTGAGTTTCAGGTGATCTATATTTCATGACGCCATGTTTTTGATATGGAGTTAGGGCATTATGTTTATTTGTTTAATTAAACATAATTTTACTTTCATTGTTATAGCCATTTTTTTCCTTAAAGCCACAGTTTTCATAGAATGAAATACTCTAGTTGGAGCCTAATAATTTTGTTTTGTTTTGTTTTGTTTTTTACTTTAAACTTTTATATAACGCTAATTTCATGCTTAGAGCATGCTCAGAGCGCTATGATTCAATCTCATTTATGGACCAGTAATTTCTGAGAGAACGTCTTCTGTATCTTTAGGCGCTCAGTAAACACAACTCTGCTCGAGTCGCATCTCGGCCACACATGCAATGTTTAAGAATTACTGTTCAAAAAGGTCAGTTATAACATCTTCAAAGTCAAGCATTGGTTGCTGGTTTGTTTGACATGTTTTAGATCTACCTTCAGTATTAAATATTATTACATCATATCCCGAGCAAGCAGGATGGCAAGCAGGGGCGTAGCTAGTAATATTTCATCGTTTGGAACCCAGGGGGTTTGAATTCTTTGGGGTCCCCTTCCATTGTACGCAATTATTTAAAATTTAATGTAACAAAAATACTAATTTGAGGGTTTCCTTCAGTTGGCGGCGGGGGGGGGGGAGATGTTTAAATTATCCTCCTCCTTTCCCAACCTAGCTACATCAAACATAAGCCAGTACACTTTAAATAGTTTAATATATAACTTAGTGATCCAGCTTAGTTGAGCTTAATAATGTTATGTTATTATGAAATATGTTTTGTATTAAGGCCTCTAGAGCAGGGGTTCTTAACCTGTAGCTCGCGATCCCATTGGGGGTCAATTGACGATTTGCCAGGGGTCGCCTATGACTATCGAAAACATTAATTACTTTTGTCCATTCTAGACTAGTGGTTCACAGACTAGTGGTTCACGACTAGTGGTTCACAGACTAGTGGTTCACGGCTAGTGGTTCACAGACTAGTGGTTCACGACTAGTGGTTCACAGACTAGTGGTTCACGACTAGTTGTTCACAGACTAGCGGTTCACAGACTAGTGGTGCATGACTAGTGGTTCACGGCTAGTGGTTCACAGACTAGTGGTTCACGACTAGTGGTTCACAGACTAGTGGTTCATGACTAGTGGTTCACAACAACTGGTTCACTGGATAGTAACATAGTGTTTATATTTTCGTCTACAGTCCACATAAATCGCAAGTTAAGGTGACATTCGTTCTGGTGGTAGAGGAGCCAGCCAGTTCTCGTTTGGCACGCTTTTCTTCCAGAGCCGAGGCCCATGTTCTTATGTTCCCTGTACATCGCTTTCTTGGTATGCTAAGATATACAAATACTCCATCTTTCCTAGTGCTATTTGAGCAATATTGAGCATGGTATCAGTGGCACAAAGGGGTTCAATGAGCCCGGAACCACGACCATCAGGGGACACAACCTGTGACGTAGCAACACTAGCTCCACGGGGTTTATTTCACTTGAGCCCATGACGGATGACGACAAGGGACCACATGAGATTTAAGGGATGATAGCAAAGTGAAACAAAAAACTCTTTTGTAAGAACCGATTAAAACGTAGAATCTACAAAGCTTCCTCAAAATGTTCTTAACTTTCTACTGTCACGTATTACGAATTGAATTCTAATTTTTAAAATGGCTTGCCTAGGGGAACGTGACAATAGAAAAGGAGTTGTGTCACTTATCTTAAGTCTGAATTTAATCAAAGACTTACAATGAATAACAAAAAAAAATGACACAAGAAATCGGAAGGTAAACTATCAACTTAATGTTTAATCAAATATAAAGTTACAAGAAAGAAAAATAAACATTTACTCAATACAGAATTGATGTGTTGACCAAAACCCTTTTACAAAAATGACATGTAAAAATATTACAATACAAGAGTTTGAAAATGTAATTACAAATACAAGCAAGCAAGGCCTTACATAAAAAAATATTAACTTACACGATCAAGTGGTTAACCACGCACGGGTCACGCAATGTCTCCGCTATTCTGTCTCACGGCTGTCTCCGTATGTCTGTCCGTCAACGTTACGCGAGCGGTCTTATATAATCTACCGCGCGTCGATCTCTCGTAATTTCTAGAAAGTCATCAACACCCAGATCTAGAACGCTCTTCAAAGAGACAGAAAAAAAAACACCCTCCTTTCAACCAGAGGTACACACACAGGTCAAGGACCGGTCACTGTCTGTGTGGCTTGACGAATAAAAAAGAAAAAAAAAACTTATTACACAAGGGGCAGACAACCTACCCGTCTCTCGACCGCAACAGGTCAACGAAAGAAAAAAAACAACGCCTAGATACGTAACACCTCCCCCCTAAAAAATAAAAAGTTTACATTTCCACGAAATGGAAATCTTTTTAGAATTAAAAAAAAATATTTACATTACAGAATGTATTTATCATGATATATATATAAAAAAAAATATACATCAAAATACTTTTTACAATCTAGACAAGGCATCGGCGATAACATTTTCGCTGCCTTTTATGTGTTTAAGATCTAGGTTGTACTCTTGTAAAAATAAACTCCACCTGAGAAGTCGTTGGTTCTTGCCAGACATTTTGTGGATAAATGTAAGGGGATTGTGGTCAGTAAATACAACCAGTGGCCATCTGGACCCACTGATATAAAAATCAAAGTGTTGTATAGAAAGAATCAACCCAAGACATTCTTTTTCCACAGTAGAATAATTTCTTTGATGTCTATTAAATTTCTTGGAAAAGAAACAAATAGGATGCTCTACTTGGAAATTATCTTCTTGGTAAAGGACTGACCCAACACCTGTGTCACTGGCGTCAATAGCTAACCTAAAAGGTTTTCCGAAGTCAGGAGCCATCAAAATGGGAGAGCTAGATAATATCTGCATGATCTGGTTAAAGGCTTTCTGACATTCATCCGTCCAAGTAAATCGGACATTCTTTCTCAGGAGGTTTGTTAAAGGACTGGCAATGACAGAAAAATTTTCGCAAAATTTTCTATAATATCCAGACATTCCCAAAAATCTTCGGAGTTGTTTCCGATCAGCAGGGATAGGGAAAGCTTGGATAGCTTCTACTTTGGCCATTACAGGTTTCACCTGGCCTTGTCCTACAATATGGCCTAAGTATTGGATTGAAGCCTGGCAAAAATCACTCTTACTCAGGTTTACAGTAATTTTTGCATGTAACAGTTTAGTAAAAAGACAATGCAGTTGTTTACAATGGCTAGAAAAATCTTGGCTAAAAATCACTACATCGTCTATGTATGCGTGGCAATTCTCCATGTCAGCAAGCAGGGCATTTATCATTCTCTGGAAAGTGGCAGGAGCATTCTTCATGCCAAATGGCATCACTTTGTATTGGTACAGACCATCAGGGGTGACAAAGGCGGAGATTTCCTTTGCCCTATCAGTCAGGGGAACCTGCCAATAACCTGAAAGTAGGTCTATTTTGGTGATGTACTTAGCATCACCAATACGATCTATGAGATCGTCTATCCTAGGGATAGGAAACGAATCGGTCTTTGTGACAGCATTTACCTTACGGTAGTCTGTACAAAAACGATAAGTCTTGTCCTGTTTAGGTATCAAGACACATGGGGAGCTCCAGCTACTGGAACTTGGTTCAATGAGGTCATTTTCAAGCATATACTTGATTTCTGACCTAAGTATAGCAAGTTTTTCAGGGTTGACCCTGTAAGGATGCTGCTTGACTGGAGTAGCCTCGCCAACATCTACATCATGCATTATAACATTAGTCTGTTTTGGTACATCACAAAAAATGTCATTAAATTCACTAATGAGTTTCATGATAACTGGCCTTTCTGTCGAAGACAGATGAGACAGTTTTACATCCAAATTCTGTAATACAAAAGAATTAGGTATTTTGTATTGTCCAAATTTCTCCTTTACAATATCATCATCAATAGGAGAAACATGGCTATTTGAACAACTTTTGGCTGTATTTAAAACACAATTACTCTTCTCTGAGTGATCTGGCCGAGATACATAAGGCTTCAGCATGTTTATATGACATAACTGAGTCTTTTTCCTACGGTCAGGGGTTTTGATTGTGTAATTGAGGTCACTAATTTTGGTCTCAATTTCATAGGGACCAAAATATCTGGCTTGCAAGGGTTGACCTGGTATGGGCAAAAATACAAGCACCTTATCCCCGGGAGAAAATTCTCTAACACGGGCCTTTCTATCATACCAGCGTTTCATGCTGGATTGGGTGTTTTGTAAGTTATTTTTGGCCAGAACACAAGCATCATAAAGTCTAGTTTTAAACTTAATTACATAGTCTAAAAGTCCTTCAGTGGCTGTTGGTGACAACAAAGTCTCTTTTATACATTTCAAGGGACCGCGCACCGAATGGCCAAAGACTAAGTCAAAAGGGCTGAATCCCAACGATTCCTGACGGATTCACGGGTTGCAAACAGCAGCATGTGGATTCCTTCGTCCAGTCTTTTTCGTGCTCAAAGCAATAGGTTCGGATCATGTTCTTGAGAGTCTGATGGAATCGCTCAAGAGCGCCTTGCGACTCGGCATGATACGCACTCGACATGCAGTGTTTGATGCCCAACTGAGTCATGACTTGCTTGAAAAGATTGGCCGTGAAATTCGTTCCTTGGTCCGATTGGATGGACTTTGGTAGACCAAATAGAGTAAAGAACTTGATTAAGGCCTTCACAATGTTTGATGCTTTTATGTTCCTTAGAGGAATAGCTTCAGGAAAACGAGTTGAAGCACACATAAGGGTCAACAGGTATTGGTTGCCAGCTTTTGTCTTTGGGAGAGGACCAACACAGTCAATAAGTACTCTGCTGAAAGGTTCTTCAAAGGCTGAATCGGCTTCAGAGGAGCAACAGGGATCTTTTGATTTGGCTTGCCAACCATCTGACAGGCATGACATGATCGGCAGTACTGGATGACATCTTTCTTCAAACATGGCCAGAAGAAGTGTGACATAATCTTGTGGTATGTCTTGTGGATGCCGAGATGACCTGACATTGGTGTGTCATGAGCCAGATTCATGATGTACGCTCGGTATCTTTCTGGTAACACGATTTGATGGCATATTCTCCATTCTTCTTCGTTGGATGCGTCTGGAGGTTTCCATTTCCTGAAGAGCATATCATCTTGGATGTAGTAGCACGTTGATGCTAGCTCTGCCTCTTGTGATGTCATTGCGGTTTTTCGGAGTTTGGCGAGCTCTGGATCCTTCTTTTGGTCCTCAATCAACTGTTTTCGAGTTGATGCCGGCTTTTCAGAATTTGGCGTTGGTTCTTCTTCAAGAGAAGCAAAGAATGTGGTGCTCAAGTCCACATCATCTTGGTTACTGTTGGCCTTGACGACGTTCTCTTCTTGAGATGCTTTCAACCTCATTGCCCATGTTACTGCACACGCTGGATATAACTCTAGGTCTTCCTCGGGTGTGGCAGATAAATCGGGTGTTTGAGTGACGATGGGTTCGGCTATCACCTTTCCACCTGCTAAGTCATTGCCTAACAGCAACGAGATGCCTTCCAATGGTAATGTTGGTCGGACACCTACAACAACCGGTCCAGTAATGAGATTTGACTTTATGTCAATTAGATGTAGAGGCACATCTATACATCCAAGCTCTACGCCTCGTAACAGGATGCTCTTCCCAGTCGATGATGATTTAGACAAGGGCAAGATACCCTCTAAAAGTAACGATTGTGAGGCACCTGTGTCTCTCAAAATGGTGATAGGTCGTAGACTTGTAGAATCACCGGGTAGTGATACAAATCCTTCCGAAATGAAAGGCTTAAAATCCTCTAATAAAACATCAATTTTGGTTGATGCAGACTGGACTTGGGTCGAACTCTCGCTGGAGTCATTGACATCTTTAGGAGACGCAGTGGAGAAACTCTTTCTTGAGTCAGTAGAACATCTTGTGGATGTATTTGGAGAACTCTTGATGGAGTCATTGGAACATCGGGGTGATGTCTTATGGGAACTCTTAATAGAGTCATGGGAACATCGGGATGATGTATTATGGGAACTCTGGATAGAGTCATTGGAACATCGGTGTGATGTATTATGGGAACTCTGGATAGAGTCATTGGAACATCGGCTTGATGTATTTGAAAAACTCTTGTTTGAGTCATTGGAACATCGGCTTGATGTATTTGAAAAACTCTTGGTTGAGTCATTGGAACATCGTAAAGATGAATTTGAAGAACTCACTGTTGAGTCATTTGAACACCGTGGAGACATTTTCGGAGAGTCTTGTACAGTCAATACATTTGAAACAGGTGGTGTCGAGGTATTCTTGATATGACTTGAGGATGAGGGAGTAAACCTCGACGACCACTGTACTGTGCAAGCGCTGACTTTTGAAGGAGCTTTTTCGTTTCTCTTCCTCAATTTCCAGCAATCGTCAATTTTATGGCCTTCTCGTTTGCAGTAGGAACAAGTAGCTTTACTTGTAGTAGGTTTTCTGTCGTTTGTACTGCTGTTCTTGATGGAGTTGCTAGCAATGGACTCAGGCTGTTTGACTTGTTTTGGCTTGACATCCGTCGTATACTTGGCAAATTGATGTGATATTATATAATCGTCTGCCAACACTGCAGCCTTGTGCACATCTTCCTCGCCACGATCAGCTATATGCGTACGGACGTCCAGCCGCACACAACTCTTGAACTCTTCCATCAGCATTAGGTTCTTGAATTTTGCAAAGTCGGTGCCGATTTCCCTGGAAGTGAGCCATTTCTCAAAGCGTCGCTCCTTTTCCCGCAGGAATTCTACATGGGTTTGGCCATCCGATTTGCGACAATCCCTGAACTGCTTTCGGTAAGCTTCCGGAACAAGTTCATATGCCTTAAGAATTAAGGCCTTAACAACATTATAATCTTTTTGTTGTTCAATGGTCAAAGAACAAAATACCTCTGCAGCTCTACCAGTCAAAACTGTTTGCAGCAAAGTGGGCCACAAAGTTTCAGGTACATTAAAATTTTTCACAGCAAGTTCAAATTGTGGAAAATAATTGTCAATTGTGGCTTCATTAAAGCGTGGAATTATTTTCAAAAATTTTGTTGCTTCAGCAGTATGACTGGCAGGGGAAGAATCTGGTCTTACATTAGCAGCTAACTCTAATTTTTTTAACTCTATTTGTAATTTCATTTCCATTTCTTTCTGCTCTAATTCTTTTTGTTTAATTTCCTTCTGGGCTTCTATTTCCATTTCTTTCTGCTCTCTAGCCGCTGCAAGCTCTAATTCTTTTTGTTTAATTTCCTTCTGGGCTTCTATTTCCATTTGTTTTAATTTTATCTGAAGTTCTAAATCTGATTTACCCTCATTGGGTCTAAGGGTTTCTAAAAGGTCTTCAGAAAACACTTCCTCGTCTACATAATGGATTACAATGTTATCTCTGATTTCTTGTTTAAGGGCATTTGATTTTATTTTTAACCCTAAATGTTTAGAAATAAGGACCAGTTCCTTCCTAGTAAAAGCATCAAGCTCTTCCACAGAGGGATTTGAAAGAAAAACCTGAATATCCATGACTAACTAACAACTATTACAAGCAAAAAATGTATACAATGTAAATATACAGTACAAAATCAGTACAACAAAAAACCTTAAGAGAGTTTGGTCAATACTATTGATACTTTACTTCCGACTCTTTGAACAAACAAAAAATTTTGTTAAAGTCAACTTCGCCTTTACAAAATTACTCAAGTAAGATGAAAATAGGTTCAGAAAAATATCCGGGACGAAAGCCCTCAAACTCTTTTGTCACGTATTACGAATTGAATTCTAATTTTTAAAATGGCTTGCCTAGGGGAACGTGACAATAGAAAAGGAGTTGTGTCACTTATCTTAAGTCTGAATTTAATCAAAGACTTACAATGAATAACAAAAAAAAATGACACAAGAAATCGGAAGGTAAACTATCAACTTAATGTTTAATCAAATATAAAGTTACAAGAAAGAAAAATAAACATTTACTCAATACAGAATTGATGTGTTGACCAAAACCCTTTTACAAAAATGACATGTAAAAATATTACAATACAAGAGTTTGAAAATGTAATTACAAATACAAGCAAGCAAGGCCTTACATAAAAAAATATTAACTTACACGATCAAGTGGTTAACCACGCACGGGTCACGCAATGTCTCCGCTATTCTGTCTCACGGCTGTCTCCGTATGTCTGTCCGTCAACGTTACGCGAGCGGTCTTATATAATCTACCGCGCGTCGATCTCTCGTAATTTTCTAGAAAGTCATCAACACCCAGATCTAGAACGCTCTTCAAAGAGACAGAAAAAAAAACACCCTCCTTTCAACCAGAGGTACACACACAGGTCAAGGACCGGTCACTGTCTGTGTGGCTTGACGAATAAAAAAGAAAAAAAAACTTATTACACAAGGGGCAGACAACCTACCCGTCTCTCGACCGCAACAGGTCAACGAAAGAAAAAAAACAACGCCTAGATACGTAACACTACCCAAATCGTTATATTCGTTTTAAAACATGAATCAGTGTTTTTAAGCTAAAGTCATCGTACTAGCGACTTTAATTACTTCACCTTAAGAAACTGCTCTCAACCAGGTTATTTGTAGCGGTGGCTAGCCCTGACCGTGCATTTGAGGTAACAATAGTTGCTTGATCATTCCACTCTGTTCTTCTTCTGTATATTTATAAAACCATGAATAGTATTCAAGGAATGGGGGGGGGGGGGCAGGGCCCTATGCGAAACGGATTGAGCGGGGGGGGGCAGGACCCTATGCGAAACGGATTGAGCGGGGGGGGGCAGGGCCCTACGCGAAACGGATTGAGAGGGGGGGCAGGGCCCTATGTGAAACGGATTGAGCGGGGGGGGGGCAGGGCCCTATGTGAAACGGATTGAGCGGGGGGGGGCAGGGCCCTATGTGAAACGGATTGAGAGGGGGGGGGCAGGGCCTTATGTGAAACGGATTGAGCGGGGGGGGGCAGGGCCCTATGTGAAACGGATTGAGCGGGGGGGGGCAGGGCCCTATGTTAAACGGATTGAGCGGGGGGGGGCAGGGCCCAGTCTGTTTAGGGATAAGAATAATAAGGGAACATTATGATTTGTGGTTCAATATGCATGAGTAAATGTATGACGCGTAGGACGTAATCATCTTCTTTTTAAAGTAACATCTGTATTATATAAGATATAAGATAATGATCTAGAGTTAGCGCGGGGCCTAAGAAAGTGCAGGGCCCACTGTTGCAGCATAGGTTGCATTAGCCTCACACCGGCCCTGGGTGGGGGTTAGGGGGAGAAAAAGTTTGGTTAAGAAAATATTTATGTGTTGTAGAGAAAAACTTTGGTTTAGAAAATATTTATGTGTTGTAGAGAAAAAGTTTGGTTCAGAAAATATTTATGTGTTGTAGAGAAAAAGTTTGGTTAAGAAAATATTTATGTGTTGTAGAGAAAGAAAAAATGGAAATTGGAAGTGGGGTGACAATTACATTTTAGTCTATAGGGATAGTCCTGATGGTCAAGAATTAAAATTGTGACATGCTTGCTAATTATTCAATTTTCTGAAAGCTCAATTAGTTTCTTTTTTCTATAACTATAACATAGTTAATATAGGTGTTTTGTATTTACAAGTGGAACTGCTCTGGGACATAAGTCAGAGATCTAAACTGACTTCTTTCTGCTGTGTTTATAAAAAAACAAACGCTTGCACTTTGAGGGCCATAAGAGACATTTGTATATAATGTTTTGCTTATTATCCAGGGCACAATTGTTATCGCAATCAACGATGTGTTAAAAATGTTGGAAAGTTAGCAGCAAGATCTACATAAAGCAGATAAACAACTGCAGAAGATCTATCATGAAATAAATAATTAGAGAATGACTTTTTGAGTGTAAGATAAAAGGGGCTGCTAAAGTAGCAGAACCTTTTATTGTTGATGCAGTTATTTTTCCCTCTACAACAGGGGTTCTCAACCTGTGGATAGCGACCCCCTTGGGGGTCGATTGACCATTTGCCAGGGGTCGTTTAACACCATCGAAACTATGGATTGTTATTGCCTACTCTACTAATGCTGTATGTGTGTGTCGGGGGGGGGTCGCGGCAGAGTGGGGGATTGTAAAAAGGGGTCGCCAAGCTTAAAAGGTTGAGAACCGCTGTTCTACACGATTGCGGAAAGTTAAGAAGCTTTTTGATGAGCCTACTACTAATGACCAAGAAGAGAATACTCAAAAGAAGACCTTCAAATTCAACGCATTTGACGGCACTATTGATGTCATTGTTTCTCAGTAACATAACGAATTTCATGGGTATACAAAAGTGGTCGAAATGTTTTCGTATTTGAAGCCCATTTCATTTCAAGTGCTAACAGCAAAGAGTTGGAGGACGTCAACATTCTTCTAGTCTTATCTGACTCAGATGATAGTTTTCTATAAATATTGTTCAGAGATAAAGTACAGTTCCCCTATTAGACCATACGGTCTATAGGGAAGATGATGTAATGTCATCAGTTTCTTTGGCCAACGGTTAACGAGCAGGGTGTCATGTGGCCAGCACAAAGACCAAGCTCCTTTACTGTCCCCAACTGAAGTCAGGTATTCATTACAGGGTGTACTCAGGGGCGCCCTGATAGTCCCGAACTCAAATCCCAGTCATTACCGGGATTCGAACCCAGGACCCCAGGTTTGGAAGCCAAGCTGTTTAACCATTCAGCCGCCGCGCCCATATTGTTCACAGATACAACCCATCAAAAGAAGCCTTTAATGACATATCAAGTCTGTGTTCAATACGAGATATGGCTAGGTTTTTTTTTATTAATACATATTACTGAATTGGTTTGGGCTAAGTTTTTTTATGAGAAACAACTAGATCTATATTAGTTTCCAAGCTAAACATACATCTATTGAAGATAAAAAGTCACTCTGCGCTCTCGATTTAATCATGTATTTACAATGTGTTGATAAATTGTGTCGAGTATATTACAAAATGTTCGCCAATTTAAATTTTAAAAAATTATTAAGAATTCGGGCCGTACTTTGGGCATCACAGGTATAGAGCATTTGGTAATTAACGTTCATTAGCTTGTGGATTACCTCCCCTGCCTGCTCCCCTCTCCGGCGTGCGTGCGTATGTGTGTGTGTGTATGCGTGTGTGTGTGTGTGTGACGTGCCGTGACCTGCATACTAGTTGTGTAATCTCCGAATGAAATCTTTATGTTGTGCCTGTTCTATTTATGTGTATGTTTTTTGTTGTCTTGTCTTTATATCAGAAAAGTTTACTTGTAAGCACAACAAATTTCCATAAGGATCAATGAAGCGGTCTTAGTCTTAGTCCCGTATTTAGGCCTACTCTTGAACAGGCCCTAATTATTTTTTTTTACTTAATTAAGAGCCCCCTTCCCTTTTTTTTTTTTTTTTTTTCCTTTTATAAGTACAGATCGTATATGCCCGTGAAAACTATGACTTGAGGGCCCTAACTTAGCTATAGCATTCCTATACGTAAATATGGATCTGGTAATGATTGTACAGCTTCATTTTCTTTCCGTTCCACATTGTGATTAAAGCTCTCTCTGTCTCTCTTTCTCTCTTGTAATGAATTAATTAATTAATGTCATATCTTATCTTATATATTTCAGACGTTACTTCAAATAAGAAGATGATTACGCCCTACGTGTCATGCATCTAGTCATGCCTCTAAACCAATGACTTAAAGTTTATCGTCATTCATTGTTCATGGATGGCATGCTCTAGTAGCACTAGGGAAGAAGGAGCGTTGTTACAGATTTGTCCTGGCATATGGAACAAGGAATATGCCTTTATTATGGAGGCCCCTGCCCTCTTGAAGCTCCAATATAAATAAACTTAGTAGTATTGACATTGTCACTAGTCGAGTCTGTGACCTATTTCGACCAGTTTCTAGAAGCTCGAGGTTAAACCAGTGCAAGTGCCCAGCGTAAACAAGTTAATTTTAGGTATCCAATCAAAGAAAGAGGTTATGGGAAAAATAGCCCACGTCAGCTTCTAGAAGGTCAAAGTGACTAAAATAATTAGGGGAGAAGTTTCCATGAGTCTGAAATGTACGATTAAGAAAGGTATAAATTAAGGGAAAGTCAGTTAGACGGGTCCTCGCTTAGTCCTCAATTAGTAATGGTTATAAGTTTTGTGATACTAGCGGGTCCATAAGTTAAAGTTGAATGTTATACTAAATGAAGTTTCATGTATCTTTAAGTTTTATTTATGAAGTATCAAGTCAAGTTGTTATTGAATTGAGAAGTTAATTTGATGTGAAAGTTGAAGAAGTATTATTAAAGAAGTTTTCAGAAAATACAGAGAGATGTTTCTTTCTTCATTTCATTGAATTGTCAAGTTTGAGAATATAATCCCCGGCAAGTGTGTTCGTCACAGACATCTCTAAAAGTATGTTCTGTTTGTCAATAAAGAGATTGAGTACTTGTAAATATAATCTCATTTCGTTGTCCTAATGTACATCTTTGGAACGTGGAGGCGGCACTGCCTTATTATACAATACGCTGTCGTAACGCCATGACAGACTTCCAGTGTAATGTAAGAGTTAGTACTGTGTGTGTGTTTTTGTTTTCTTTACAAAGCTTCTATTAACTCCCTCCGTCCGTCTGTCTGGTATACATTTCTCCAGCTTCCCGTTCTCGGATTAAATGTAACTTTTGCACAGTTATTCATAGTAGATAACAATACACGAAGCAATCAAAACAAAATGACATACGAGTTAAGCAATTAGTAAACGTTAATCAGTGGCGTAGCTAGGGTACTTGATGCCCGATTCGGCAGGTCCTCAAATTGTCCTCCAAAAACAAAGGGGGAATGAAACAGTGAATGGTACTTTTTTCTCCCAAAAGAAATATATAATTAGTCAATGTTCAAGTATTGCTGATTCAGAATAAAATCAATTTTACACAAAGATACATCTTAGTGGTTTCTTACTAACAATTTATCGAGACAATTATCAAAATGTTTTTTTTTACTTACCAACTTTGTTCCATTGACTAAAATTGCCAAATGTGTCATCAGTCGATTGAAAGTAATTCTTGCATAACTAAAATATAGAATTATTTCTCTTGCATGTAGCATGTACCGAAATTGTCAGAAATATGCGAATCAAGATTGAGATATTCGAGACAGGTTCATCTAGTGAATGTTTTTCTTTTTAACTCTAGAGCTAAACAGAACCTTGTTTCTTGAGTTGAAGGTTTCTGAAAAAACTGCGACAACCGTTGAAGTCTCTTTCTATTCACATGAAATTGTTTTTGTCAAAAGTACTATCAAGATTGGAAAGACATAGCTCTAGACGGCACCAGATGGAGAGAGACAGTGACCAAGAAAGCTATGGATAGCGAAAGAACATGGGACTCAGCTCTGTAAGAAAAACGGACAATGCGAAAAATGGCCAGCTCCTCTACCATTGAAGCAAAATCCACCTTTACCTGCGATATTTGTGGACGGGAGATTCTCTCCAAAATAGGGCTTCAAAGAGGAAGTGTGCGAGATGAACCAGAGTCGTTCTACGACCAAATGAGACCAATGAACTATCAAGATTTTGTTTCATTCGAGTATTGGGAAAGCGACAAAAACTCATATCACATCATGATATTGCTTAAAATTGATGATTATTTCTTTAACAATATGTTGATTTTAAACATATATTATGTTGATTTTAACAATATGGTCCGATGAAATAAAAAAGATGTGAATTTTTCCTGAAACTAAACGGAATCACAGTGAAATGAAAATAAGCTACAACAATCAACTTTAGTGAATAGACATATCAATGCAATCTAGATTTAGATGAAACTAGTGTACTGAACAATTTAGTATGTACCAACATAGCTTTGTCCCTCATATACATACAGAGCATTGAACAATGTAGTATCATTTTACCATGTAGCACAGAAGAAAGTGTACAAGTTCGTTGCCTTCAGAGCTTTAAACAAATGTCATCAATTGGATTCAACATGTTTTACACCTTGACATTTAATGGAAGAAAGAATAGAGGAGAAAAACAAAGCATAGACATAATAACATTTTGTTTCAGTTTTTTTCTGTGTTATACAAATGTGGGAAAAATTGGGAATTTACCTAAAGATCCCATCCTATCGTCGAGAACGGTCCCTGGCGTTCCAGCTTATGTTAATTAGATTTCGGACAATGTAATATTTAACTGTTGTGGCTGAGGGATAAAGCACACGGCTTCCGAACTGAGGATAACTGGGATTTTGAATTTAAGGATTTTCAGGGTACCCCCTGATCCCACCCAGCTCAAATGAGTACTGTTATTAGTTGGGGTAACATAAAGGCGGTTGGTCGTTGTGCTGGCCACATGACACCCTCATTAACCGTGGACCATAGAAACAGATGATCGTTATATCAGCTGTCTTATAGATTGCAAGGTCTGAAATGTGTACTTTCATATTATTAAATATCTTCTTTGAGGCCACGGTGTCTGAATGGTTAAACTCTGGGCTTAAAAACCTGGAGATCCTGGGCTCAAATCTCGGTGAAGATTTGGGTTTTTAATTTCGGATTTTTTAGGACCTCCCTCACTTCACCCAACTCTGATGGGTACCTGATTTTAGTTTGGGAAATTTAAAGACGGTTGGTCGTTGTACGGCCACGTGACACCTCGCTCGTTAACCATTGGCCAAATAAACAGATGGCCTAAACATCATCTACCCTGTAGATCGCATGGTCTAAAAGGGAAACTTCATTTACTCAATTTTATAATTTTCTTTGAAATGCAGAAAGTATAGACTCAACAATGTAACTCCGAAAATTCTGCTTTTATGTAGAAAAGAAAAACCGTTAATGTAAGTGCCGCACACATTTTAGACCACAGCAAACCTACAATATAACAAGATTTCGTGTTATACATCTAGTACCTACTCTAAACCATTTGTTCTCGTTTTACAAATACGTAATTTGGAAATCGATGTCGCTGCCAAAGAAAGGGAGACAAATCATATGACTATGGTGTCACAAGAAAACGAATGCAAACAACGTGTTATTTCCCTTTTGAGCTGTACTAATAGACAATTAAAAATGACTGAACTATATTCTTAATCATTGTTTGCGTTCATTCAACTGAGGTTTGATTAAAGATAAATGAATGTGTACAAGGTGGATTGGGTGCAGCGAATCGGTGGAGCTAGCTTGTGGCATGTCATGTCGTCATGTTAGGCACGCACCATTGTGGTCAACAGCTAATGCTAGAGTGCACTGATGCAACAATCTTCGGCCTGTGGGACATATTCAGCCCGTAACGCGGTGCTATACAGCTCAAGGAGACTTCAGACCATAGTAATAAAGATGCAATTTCTTGGTGCTATGAATTCAATTATTTATTTTCTTTTTAATAGGGGTCTGTGACTTAAATAATATATAACACTGTCGATATCGAGAGGTTGTACGTACATAGTTGAAGATCATTTGCACTGTTCTGTAATTTTATAATAATTGTAAATATGCACCTTACAAATTGTCTGATCGAGATGCTTTTTTTTTAAATTCATCACATGGAATGTAGATCAAGAATTTTATCTACATATCTAGAGATTTAACCAAAAACATCTAGAGTTAAAAAAAAGAAATACTCTACTATTTTGTTCTAAGTGCAAAGATCTTTTTCGCGGTTTATGTCATTATGCATAATTTTAATTTTTACGTCTTAATTTTTGTAAGAATTAAGTCGAAGACACTTGGAGCTCTCTGGCACACGGAATTTCGCCTCAATGGCTCATTCTGCCTGTCTGAACAAACTGTTCAGTCTAGGAAGGATCCAAGGAGATGTCATTTTTTAAAACCCGCCTTCTTCTTATAAAATACAGACGTTACTTCAAAAACGACGATGATTACGTCCTACGCGCCATGCATCTAGTCATGCCTCTTAACCAATTACTTAAATAACCGATGGTTCTTAATATATTATCCCAAGAAGCTTGGGTTTAGATGCAAGGATGAAGGCCGAACACACCGTGATCCCCCCATATTCCTTACCTGTACCTCAACAGCTGTTCATAAAAAAAGGCCACACGAGGAACGGTGTGTGGGTAATAAAATGTTTCTTAGGGTTTTCTTCCATCCCCGCTATGGACAATGGACTCCACTACGGGAGTTCTGTTTTATTTCCCTATTCGCCTTATTTCCTTTTCTAACGACCGTTTCCAGCCGAGCGCCACGTTAAGGCTGAGAAGCAATGCACAGACGAGACATTGAACTCTTTCTTTCCTAACTGACGATACCAACGTTGATTTGACTCATTCAATTCAATTAAGTTTTGGTTTTATAAACTTTACTTTGTGTTCTATACAAAGAGCATGCGTTCCTAATAGAACATTTCCTGACTACTTACAAACAAAGGTTATTCAAGTTTAAACATAACAGGGGAGTGAAACACAATTGAGCACAATGAATAAGTCCACTGGAACGTAGAAAATAATGAAGGAGGAAAAGAGTTAAATCGTTTGGTTATTGAAGTCATTCATTAGGATGCATGATTAGATGCATAGCACGTAGGGCATAATCATCTGTTTTGAAGTACCAAGTGTATTTAATAAGAAGGAGAAAGGTTTTTTAAAAAATGGATCTTTCCCAGACTCAACAGTTCTTTTTTTTCAGACAGGCAGAGGAGCCTTGACGCGAACTTCTGTGAGCCAGAGAGTTCCAAGCGTCTTACAACAATAAAGGAGTCTGTGCGTTGAAATAAAAATTATGCATAATGACATAAACCGCGTTAAAGATCTATAATATGGTAGGGTAATTCACTATTTTGTTATTCGCTAATAACCACAGAGATGTAAAGATTATGTAGGCAAAATTCTTGGTCTACATTCCATGTGATGAATTTTAAAAAAAATAAAGAAATACCCAGAAAGACACAAAGATATAGGCTATTTCTTACAAGTGCTCCTTCCTCCCTTGTGCCATTAGATAATGGAATGGGTTGCCTGAATCAGCCAAGAAAACCAACAACTTAGCGGCTTTAAATTTTTACGATTTTTAACATGACTAGATTGACTAATAAAATGCGTAGGACGTTATTATCTTATTTTTTGAGGTTACGTCTGTAAAAATAATAATAGTAATAATTTTGGCTTTTATATAGCGCTACCTTCAAGCTTATAGCATGCTCAGACCAGTGGGGGGGGGGGTATGTGGAAGAATCTTTTACCGTGCTGCCTGTAGGCGCTCAGTAAAAACAACTCTGTTTGAATTTGGTGTTGAACCTCGAGCCCCTTTCATTGGTAGCCAAAATCCTCTCGGGCCCCACCACATTAGGTGGCCCCCAAATGATTTTTTTTTTACATTAAATATTGAATATTGCGCAAAATGCAGGGGCCCCCAAAAAGGTCATGCTCCCGCCCCCCCCCCCAAATGATAGAAAATTCCTAGCTACGCCCCTGTGTGCTTGTGGTGTGTGTGAGAGAGAGAATTCTTTAAAGCTTGAGGTTACTATCATGATCGAAAGTTATACATGGACCCAAGCCTCTTCAACTCAAGCATTTTCAATAATGATGTGGATGATAAAATCTTTGTCATGATAATAGAGATCAGTGATGCCCAAAATACGACCAGCGGGCTAGATACGGCCCTCGATGTGTTTCCATCCGGCCCGCCAAAACGTCAGCACAAAGTGGAGAAAATCATCCCTTCCAAAAAAAAAAGGGTTTAAAAATGTATCATTACCACACTTCCCACAATGCTTATATTGAATGAAACAGCATTCACTATTCTCATTCAATCATGACTGTACACTTGTACACAATGGCGTAAGTTTCGTCAGTTGCTCCTATGGTCTGGCGTATTGCTCAAAAAGACACATTCGCGCTTCAGAAAAGGAGATGGGGGTGGGTGGGTGGGGGGACCAGGAGCGTTCAATAGCTACCACACCTCTCCTTATTGCAAGGCTAATCTCCCTTTAGCATAACACATCATCGATATCAAACAAAATGAATCGATTGCGTCTAATTTATTGATTCATTATTGGATTGTTTCATGCATTGTCATGGAAATGGAATAATTGTGCGAAGTTTGAACCTGATCCAAGACTGGGAGCTGGGAGAAATAACGTATCCAATGTTTTGACCAGATAGACACAGACGTAGTGAGTTGAAAAAGGCTGGAGGATTATTCACTTTTATATTTAACCATACTTATCCATTAGTCTGTTGGGCCGTAGGGGCACCACATAAGATTTGCCAACATAGTTGAGTAGACATAACTATAGGATATATGCAGAGAAGATGGAAACCTGGCATGTGCCTTGCATTGCTTACCATTTCTGAATTAGAGGCTCCTGGGGGTTAAAACAAACTCTTTTTCAATGGAATTAAGATGCATTAGAAGGATACTAGGTATCACATACACAACCGCATTGCAAATGAGAAAATTCGAAACAGTATATCAATGGCAATAACAGTGGCGTAGCTAGAAATTTGCAATCATTTGGAGGACCAGGGTTGGGGGGGGGGCTTGACCTCTTTGGGGTTACCTGCATTTTCGTAATATTTAATGTTAAATGTAAAAAAAAAACACTCATTTGGGGACCCCCCTCAAGTTGGGGCCCGGCGGGATTTTTTATTTTCTCCCTCTCTATCTCCCACCCTAGCTACGCTTCTGGGCAATAAGACCCCACGATGACTTGGTGATCACTGTCCAAATTCGGAAAACTAAAACTTCATAAGGTTCTCAGGACTCAAACACCTTCCGTCATTGCCAACTACCAGGGGAAGAAGAAGAGTCAGACAGAGAACGCGACAGAAAGATATGATCAAACAGTAAACGCGCCTGTTATAAATTGAACGCTCTGATATTAAAAAAACTGCTAAAAGGGGGGGGGTGAATAAAAAAGTAATGTTCCCCTTTCAGACCTAGCGATCTATAGGGCAGAGGATGCAAAGTTCATCTGTTTCTGTGGCCCACGGTTAACGAGGGTGTCATGTAGACAGCACAACGACCAACCACCTTTACTTTTCCACGACTATTGTCAGGTACCGAATAGAGCAGGGTAGTCTCAGAGTCGGCCAACGATCCTGAAATTAAAAATCTCAGTCTTCACTAGAATTCGAACATTGGACCCCCAGTTCAGAAGCCAAGCGGTTGAAAATTAGCTAAGATTTAAATTTATTTTTATATGCAAATTTTTAAAAGCAAATTAATACAAATCTATTTAAGTGTGAGGTCATTTTTAAAACGAGAATTTAGCAAATATATGGTACATACAAATACCCTAAAATGATTACCACATAATTATTATAATTTACGAGTATGATTCTGGTCACGAGTAGGGCTACCTAGTACCGATTCGCTATAATCAGCAATTATGAATTCAGGTTTTGTGCAAGGGGTCAACAAAAAAAATACTGTCATTAGTTTTAAACGTTCCTAATAAAGCATAGATCAATGATCCCTAACCCAATCTGGGGGCCATTTTTATTTTTGACATTCATTTCGCGGGCCATATCAACGGAAAGATACTTAAAGTAAGTGTACTTCTGAGCAACATTGTAGCTGCTTTTCCACCGACTCATGTTCTTGAAGTCTCATACATCCTCCAATCTCTAGGCGTAGTTAAACATATTTTTTTTATTTGCGGCTTAAACCTAGAATACCGTCTTATTAGTTTCATGATGCCGTTTATATGTTGTTTAATTAAGCAGCCAAAATTTCTTTATAAAACAAACATATTGGCTTTTTATCATGATCCACAAAAACTTAAAGATCCACTTTCCCTGGTAGATTCTACATTTAGAGCTAGCACAAATGTTAAAGGTCATGGTACCAATCCATCAGAGACGAAGTGTGGGCCCTAACGTAGGTAAAGAAACATTTTTTACTTCTTTTTGTAACAGGGGAGTTTTTCTACACTTTGCCGACGTTTCGGCGGGCCTGATAAAAACACGCCGCGGGCCGGATCTGACCCGCGGGCCGTATTTTGGGCATGATGGCTTAGTTAATTATTAAGTACAATTATTGAACGAATATTTAGAGCGCAGAATTCAATGGTACATGATATCGTGTATGGTAAAAAGTTATAACGATAAAATGCCATGGCAACTTTGTGTCACTATTTCCTCGCTTCATCACATAAATAAAAAGAGGCAAAGAAAAGAGGCAAAAGTCTTATGATTCCTGGGCTGTAAATAGCTCGACAACTCATGTTCAAAACTAGATGAGATAATATAAAAAGAAAAAAAAACTATACAACTGAATTGAAAGTCGAAAAGTTGTAAGGACTTAAAAACAAATAAAATGTATCAAAAGACTAAAATCGTGTGAGTGGAATATAAGGCGGAAGGTTCCCCCTGGAGTCCGCCTATAATTCAGAAATAGTAAGTAAAGCAGGACACATGGTAGGATTTCAAAATTCTCAGCCTATATCCTATAGTTTTATAATTATCTTGTGTGATGCGCCAACGGTCCAACAGACTAAGGAATAGGCGAATAGGTTTTGTATTACATAAAAGAAATCAATCTTGGAAACCACTGCCCAGGAGCTATAACCAATAAGCTTTTGAGAAGGAGGGACGTTCTACCTACTTAGCAGAAGGAAAACGGAATTTAAACCTCTGCTGCCCAGGAGCTGTAAACTAATGAAAACTATAATAGAGTGCAAGTGAAAATAAAACGTCAAGGCTAACATGCTATAGAAATCAAGAGAAAGAGTAACCCCAGCCCAGTTGCGTGTTACCAGATCTCAGAGATAAAGACTCCAACGGCTGGATTCTGTCTACTGACAAACCAAAGAACATCAAACGTGAGTCTGTGAGAGGAAGTAGCCAGTGGTCAGACGTCACGCTAGGGGCTGACTTTAACTCACTATGATGTAGTTAAGCGCAATGTTGATTCTTATGTTTATGTGACTTCATCCTTATCTTTGTCTAACAAGCGACATACATATTGACAATTCGATTGTACAAAGACTTCGCACATATATTATATTTTACAGAATTATTTTACCATTTCATGGGATAGTAAGTGTGTTTGTTTGGAGTGACCAAGTATCGTCTGTGTATGGACAAGCTAGTTCACGTGTTGGTCCAGTGAACAGGATATAAAATGTTCAGGGTATGACTGTCCCGGGTACGCTATTCTGCCTCAACGTGGCACTCGGGTGGAAACGATTGCTAGAGGAAGTGATTAGGCTAAATGAATAGCAAAACAAAACTCCTGTGGGAGTGTCCAAGGGAATGCGAGAGCTTTCCAATTGCATGGTGCGGAGTTGATAGAGAGCTTCTAAGTCCCTGTCGATAATCCATGCGCGTTCCTCAAGGGACCGTAACACTAATTGCGAGTTCTGTACGGTTTGCTTGGTACAACATAGGAAAATGGCGGAGTTTCCCGGTGTGCTCGGTCTTCGGCTATGCATTCTAGTCCATGCGCCCAGAGTGCCAGATCATTATGCCTAGCCCAAACCTCCAGCTGGGTGGCAGTGTTCCATCAGTAATACAGATCATTAGGCCTAGGCCCAAACCTCCAGCGGGGGTGGCAGTGTTCCATCAGTAATACAGATTATTAGGCCTAGGCCCAAACCTCCAGCTGGGTGGCAGTGTTCCATCAGTAATACAGATCATTAGGCCTAGGCCCAAACCTCAAGCTGGGTGGCAATGTCTCATCAGTAATACAGATCATTAAGCCTAGGCCCAAACCTCAAGCTGGGTAGCAGTGTCCCATAAGTAATACAGATCATTAGGCCTAGGCCCAAAACCTCCAGCTGGGTGGACAGTTGGCAGAGAGGATGGTTCGGATTTAGGACCATTGGTGCTATTTAAAGAATTGTCTAACATTGGCCAAAACTAATCACAAGAAACTATATTTCTTTCAGATTGAATATTGTTAACTCTTTTTTATTGGAAGAGAAGAAGTTGTTTGTTTTTTTTTAGAAGTAAACGTTCGATGGGACATTCTTTCAGAACTATGACTTTTCTTTCAGAACTATAACATTTCTTTCAGAACTATGACTTTTCTTTCAGAACTATGACTTTTCTTTCAGAACTATGACTTTTCTTTCAGAACTATGACTTTTCTTTCAGAACTATGACTTTTCTTTCAAAAATAGGATTTTTCTTTCAGATCTATGATTTTCTTTCAGAACTATGACTTTTCTTTCAGAACTATGATTTTCTTTCAGAACTATGACTTTTCTTTCCTAACTATGACTTTTCTTTCAAAACTATGACTTTCTTTCAGTACTATGAATAGCTCTGATATTAAAAAAACTGCTAAAAGGATCTATGATTTTCTTTCAGAACTATGATTTTCTTTCAGAACTATGACTTTTCTTTCCGAACTATGACTTTTCTTTCAGAACTATTAATTTCTTTCAGAACTATGACTTTTCTTTCAGAACTATGAATTTTTCTTTCAGAACTATGACTTTTCTTTCAAAACTATGATTTTTCTTTCAGAACTATGATTTTCTTTCAAAACTATGACTTTTCTTTCAGATCTATGATTTTTCTTCAGAATCATGACTTTTCTTTCAGAACTATGACTTTTTATTTCAGAACTATGACTTTTTATTTCAGAACTATGACTTTTCTTTCAGAACCATGACTTTTGTTTCAGAACTATTATTTTTCTATCACACTATGAATTTTCTTTCATAATAATTGCTTTTCTTTCAGAACTATTCCTTTTCTTTTGGAACTATGAGTTTTATTTCAGAACTATGATTTTTCTTTCAGAACTATGATTTTCTTTCAGAACTATGATTTTCTTTCAGAACTATGATTTTTCTTTCAGAACTATGACTTTTCTTTCAGAACTATGACTTTTCTTTCAGAACTATGATTTTTCCTTCAGAACTATGATTTTTCTTTCAGAACTATGACTTTTCTTTCAGAACTATGACTTTTCTTTCAGAACTATGATTTTCCTTCAGACTATGAATTTTCTTTCATAATAATTGCTTTTCTTTCAGAACAATGATTTTTCTTTCAGAACTATGACTTTTCTTTCAGAACTATGACTTTTCATTCAGAAATATGATTTTCCTTTCAGACTATGAATTTTCTTTCATAATAATTGCTTTTCTTTCAGAACAATTACTTTTCTTTCAGAACTATGACTTTTCTTTCAGAACTATGATTTTTCTTTCAGAACAATGATTTTTCTTTCAGAACTATGACTTTTCTTTCAGAACTATGACTTTTCATTTAGAAATATGATTTTCCTTTCAGACTATGAATTTTCTTTCATAATAATTGCTTTTCTTTCAGAACAATTACTTTTCTTTCAGAACTATGACTTTTCTTTCAGAACTATTACTTATTATTGCATAAGACTACATCTTTTTTAACATCCCACAACAAAACCACATTGTTCTACATTACGACATAATAATAATAATAAGGCTTGTTTTTGAGCTTGAAGATTAGTGAGGGCTCAGTATTTCTTATGGCTGCGCAGCCCCAGCTGTGACCTACATATTTTGCCGAGACGACATAACAACATCAGAAACACACAGAGAGAGAAAGAGAGAGAGAGAGAGAGAGAGAGAGAGAAAAGATATGTAAACAACCTCCCTCTTATCATTTCACTAGCATATTCAAATGTCAGGCCCCCCCTCCCCCAATTACCTTTTTTTTTCTTTCCTAACGCCACTGCTGCCAGTCACCTAGAAGTTGACATGTCAGTAGATGACACATTTGTCACTCTCTCCTAATGCTGATACGCTTCTGCATTACCGCCTGGCTGGTGTCAAAGAGAGGAAGGCATGGGACACTGAGTTGCGGGAGGGGGGGTGTTAAAATAAGTAGCAGGCGAAATAAGACTCAAGTAGGAGGGGGGGGGACTTATTCTAAGTGACACGATCTAACACAGGGGTTCTCAACCTGTGGATCGCGACCCCCTTGGGGGTCGATTGACGATTTGCCAGGGGTCGCCTAGGACAATCGAAAATATGGATTGTTATTGTCTATGTGTGTGAGCAGGGGGGGGGTCGCGGCAGAATGGGGTATTGTAAAAAGGGGTCGCCGAGCATAAAAGGTTGAGAACCGCTGCTGTAACAGATTTGAACTAGTTCTAAATGATAATGTGTTTTGTAAGCTTACTGCAGACGGGAATGGAGAGTCTTGGGGTGGCTGAGAAGCAAAGCGTTTACTGCTGAGCGAAGTGACTTATTTTTTAATCTAGGATGTCTCTAGAATCCGTTGTTTCACCAAACGGTTACCTGACATAAGCTAGAGAAACGTCAAGGCCTGCGGTCATTGTGTTGGCTAATTTACACACTTGGTTCACATGAGATCGCCACTTATTGAGAATAGCCTGAGAGGTGAGATAGATGAGGGTCAACATTAAACCCCAATTCTCCCCCTCGCGAACAGATATAAGGGACATACGTGTACAAACTGCTGAGACAGGCAACAGTAACAGACTCTAGAATTCACAATTACTTCTTTGAAAAACTGAGATGGAATTTACTTTTAAAACTAACGGACGTTCTTAACATGAATGTAGCCGCAACAATACCGGCAGTAGGCAGCCGCAGCAATACGGGCAGTAGGCAGCCGCAACAAAATGCGAGCAGTAGGCAGCCGCAACAAAATGCGGACAGTAGGCAGCCGCAACTAAATGCGAGCAGTAGGCAGCCGCAACTAAATGCGAGCAGTAGGCAGCCGCAACTAAATGCGGACAGAAGGCAGCCGCAGCAATACGAGAAGTAGGTAGCGAAATGCGGGCAGTAACAATACAAGGCGGTCGCAACATTGCGGGCAGTAGGTAGTAACTTGGGTGCGGCTAAACCCGGACTATTTTGAAATTTATACACACAGAAACAAACTGTTTAAAAAGTATTAACCAACCTTGGAATTAATTAGGTCTTCAATAAAAGATATGAACATAAAAGACAATATATCCATAACTTTTTATTTAAAGGAACACGTCACACATTCGGAACATTTAGAGGAACACTTTACACATTCGAACATTAAGCGGAAAATTTTGGTTACTTTTTTTCGAGATGCATTATTTTCTATTTGTTTAAATAAAAAAAAAATCATTTTCTAAATTTAGCATTATTACATATTATGAAATATAAAAGTAAATGTACGTAAATAGTTTCACGGCTGTGTTGTATCATTGTGTTTCTTGATATCAGTCAGGATATCTGTGCAGAGTGGCTTACTAGTCATACATAATGTTTCTATGCTTATGACTAAGAAATGTGCTTCGCTGCTTTGGTTTTCAGATCTATGAATATTGTTAGCTAAACCAACAGCTGGTAGGAAACAAAAAGACGACAGTTGCTGGCACTCGTCAGAAAAACTCAACTAGAAATCACTTAATGGTTGGTCTTTGTTTTGAAATAGGTGTAATATCTAAATTCAGAATAGTTCCAACGTAGTCATTTTGTTATAGTTATGTTGTTATTGTCATGTTGCTATTGTTAAAATCATGTTGTTGTAGTCATGTTGCTATCGTTAAGTCATTTTGTTATAGTCATGTTGTTATTAAATCATGTTGTTATAATCATGTTGTTATTGTTAAATCATGTTGTTATAGTCATGCTGTTATTGTTAAGCTATATTAAGCTATGGTTTTTGTCATGTTGTTATAGTCATGTTGCTATTGTTAAATCTTATCTTATCTTATATAATACAGACGTTACTTCAAAAAAAGAAGATGATTACGTCCTACGCGTCATGCATTTAGTCATGCATATTAACCAATGACTTAAATTCTGCCAAGTCACTGGTTTTCTTGGCTAGCTCAGCAACCCATTCCTTGCTCTAATAGCACTAGGGAAGAAGGAATATTTGCACCAATTTGTTATGTTGTTATAGTCATGTTGTTATAAAGTCAAGTTGTTATTGTCATGTTGTAGTAGAATCTTTTTGTTTCGTTTGCTAAGAAGAGCTTTCAAAAATCAATTTCGATTTTATTTTCTACATTTATGTGTCGATTCTTAATTAGTCCAATAATTCTTGGAACACTTATTCAAGCCTCGCAGGATAGTGTCGTTTGGCGAAATAGTATGATATAATATTATTGTCTTTTTGTAAAATATTCTTCTTCTTCTTGAAACTGTCTGGTAGAGCTAAGCCTTTGGCTCTTGGAGCTCCAGGTCAGCAAAAGTGAACAAGAGCTCCCTCTCACCGGCCTGTATGAAAACAGTGGACACTGTCTGGCGGGTGGGTCAGACTCGCGGCAAAAGGCCGCGTATAGATCTACTAAGACCCCCGCCATTTTTCTTTTCTATACCAGGCTAACCGTGCGGGACAGGCCATAACATAACATAAACTTGTGTGTGCGTTTGATAGAGGTTAATAGATAGAGGTGATCACAACTCTGCCCGAGTCTGGTGTCGAAGTTCAAGTTCAAGCGCACTTAGCCTCTCGACCACGCTTCCATTCCGATAATAGAGCAATGGACTCGAGCAGAGTTGTGTTTACTGAGAGCCTTACGGCAGCACGGAAAACCAACTCCTAGATACCCCCTCCCCCCACCCCCACAGGTCCACAAATGAGAATGGGCCATAGCGCTCTGAACATGCTATAATCAGATCTGATATCTTACAGACGTTACTTCAAAAAAAAAAAAAAGAAAAAGATAATTACTTCCTACGCATTTCATGTGTCAATCTAGTCATGCATGTTAATCAATGACTTACACTTTGCTAAGTCGTTAGTTTTCCTGGCAGATTCAAGCAACCCATTTTATTCTCTAAGGCTATCAGCATGAAAGTAGCGCTATATAAAAGCTTTAAAGAAAAAAAAGAAGAATCCACACACACACACACACAATTTGTTAACATTGTTGGCTCAGTATTAGAAAGGTAGTCCACATACCAGACAGAGAAATCTTAAAGCTGTCCAACATGCACAATATTCATGCGACAGTAACAAGGTCCCAACTTCGATGGGCGGGACATGTAGTCCGCATGCCAGACAATCGCCTTCCCAAGCGACATCTGTACGGAGAGTTATGTGCTGGAAAGCAATCCCAAGGACGCTAATACAAGCGCTACAAAGACACTCTCGATCGCTCCTCATGGCATGAAGCTGTGAGTCTCCGAGTCTCAAGATTTGAAGCAAGAAGAGTGGCCAGGGTGAAAGAGCGCCGAATCAACAAAAAGCTGAGAGAAGAAGCAAGCCTATCTGTAATTGACCTAACCCACCCATGCCACATATGCGGCCGGCTTTTTAAAGCGAGGATTGGACTTTACAGCCATCTTCGAGTCCATAGGAAATGAGAAATGTGCTCATCTTCGACCACGAAGGAGGAGCTATATATATTTATATATAGAAAGGTAGATTACTAGGAAATTACTTATTAAAGTTATCCCCACTATTTTGATAACGAAAGGAGAATGATGGCTATCCTCCCTTGATACATGTGAATTAAATTTTATAAAAGTGATCAATGGAACACGTTTATGTTTTGAAACATTATAGTCCAGGTGTTCTCAACCTGTGGTTCGTGAGCCGCTTGGGGGTCGATTGGTAATTAGCCAGGGGTCCCCAAAGACCATCGAAAAAATTATATTATTCTTTTGCTGTATGTGTGTGAGCAGGGGGGGGGCAGAGTGGGTGGATTGTAAAAAGAATTCGCCGAGCTTAAAAGGTTGAGAACCGCTGTTATAGTCGCTTAAATCCAATCTACAATGTTGGAAATTGCTCGGCCATTAGAGTATTGACCTAGATTTATGATTTAAAGCGCAATTGCTAAAGGTCTAAATGGTACGATTTATTATCTAATATCGAGAGGATCAAATCTTCCTTTCAACTTGAGGGTGCAGTAGCTGTAGTGAATTGCCAACAAACTTGTCGACGGTTAATACATATATTTTATATTGTGTTTTCAGACCCGTTTTGGCGACCCCCTACGCTTCAGCTCCCGGAGCAACTGCCCCCCCCCCCCCACACACTCCGCTTCCTCGTTACGCCACTGTCAGCACCGCCAACACTAGCAGCGCCAAAGTGTTTTAATTTCATCTGTCCGCTATCTTAATTTAGGTTTTGGTGATGGATTGTATAAACGCAAATATATGAAAACCCATTTATATAGCAAGCTGCATTCAAGTAAAGGTATTACATGTCTCATCGTGTTTGAATTCCACCGGAAACTTATTTTAAATTCGCATTTTTGTTTTCGTTGTTGCTTCTGAGTTTAGTGGTTGCCTGAAATTGTAAGCAAAAAATAAAAAAAAAGTTTCAGTATTAATATGTATTCCAAGTTGTATGTCTATTTGATTAGGCTAGGAATGCCCCCTGTGTTAAGTGGGTTAGCCTTAGTAAAGATAACAACGCAATTTACACCATTCTAAAGCCTAAACTCAGTAAGCCTAAAGTTTGTTTATGTGTCTATTAGCCGTAATAACAGTAACAAAAGGATTGGGAGAAAGAAAGGTTGTGTAATTGCTAATAGAACAGATCCTACTGGAATGATGACATTTTAAATACCGGTATTTTTTTTTTTTTGGCTTTTTATGCGCTTCTGAATTCATGCATAAAAAGACTGCATTAAAAATGCGGAAATGCGAAACATCATCAAAGTGTCTTTTTGACCCACATGGACCTGCTGACATCTTTTAGTTTAGACTTACAGCCATTTAACGAGTTCCTTAGGACCCCCCAACAATTTTCTGAATGGAACAGTAACAGGCAAAAGAAGGAAAAGCAAACAAAGAGTCGGATAACTGGGAGTGTTAGATTACTTCGCGTGTCAGAGTCAACTATAACAACTTGTACGCGTTTCCACAGAAATCGAAATAAAGGCAGTCAAAGGCTTGGTTATTTATGCCTGGATGTTACAAATTATGTAGATGACAGCTTGGACTGCATAGTGTCAGGCATTACAGTTGAGAGACTTAACCAGGGCAGAGTACCAAAGGACTGGAAAGAAGCTAATGTCACCCCCCCCTATTTAAAAAAGGAGAAAAATCTGACCCAGGAAACTACAGACCAGTATCATTTACCAGCATCACATGTAAAATCCTAGAACACATAATATGTAGCAACATCATAAACCACTTAGACAAACAAAATGTCCTCACACCACACCAACATGGCTTTAGGAAATATAGATTATGTAAAACACAACTAATAGGACTAATTGATGATTTTTCTAAAGGTTTAGATAATAATGAACAAATAGATGCTATCTTACTAGATTTTTCTAAGGCTTTTGACAAAGTTCACCACCATAGTTTGCTTAAAAAATTTGGCATCAATGGTCCACTGCATCAGTGGATTAAATATTTTCTGATAGGGAGAGAACAAACCTTAATAATAAATGGCTCTAAATCAACACCGATAACAGTAAACTCAGGTGTACCTCAAGGAACAGCCTTGGGTCCACTACTATTTTCAATTTACATAAATGATTTACCAAATTGCATTAGTTCAGGAAAAAAAGTCAGGTTATTTGCAGACGATTGCATAATATATAGAACAATAAAAACAACAATAGACACAGATATTTTACAAAGAGAATTAGATGAATTACAGAAATGGGAATCAAATTGGAGCATGTCTTTCCACCCAGAAAAATGTCATTTGTTAAAAGTAACAAAAAAACTAAAACAAATTAATTCCACTTATCTTATTCATGGCAAACCAGTAACACAGACTAAAGACGCAAAATACCTAGGTGTTATAATAAATGAAAAACTGTCATGGAATCCACATATTGATGAAACTAAAAAAAAAATCAAACAAAGCATTAGGATTTATTAAAAGAAATTTCTATAAATCAAATAAGAACATAAAACTAAAATGTTATTTAACCTTGGTTAGGCCAATAATAGAATATGCATCCTCCGTTTGGTCCCAAACCAAACTTGATGCGAGAAGGGAAAGTGGGTGAAGTAACGGGTGCACAATTTTTACCAGACAGACAGGAGGACAGACAGACAAGAGTAAATATAAGCTTTGTAGCAAGCAATAGAAAAAATATTACTTTTTCTTTTTAAAAACAAAGCTTATCCAAGGGAAAGAAACGCTAATTACACCCCTTTATCTGAAAATGGCAGTGTTTAGCTCGCTTTCCTGCTATGCAAAGCAAAACTAATTAATAAGTACTATTCGATTAAACTATTAGTTAATTTTTGGATAGATTCGTGTATCGTCATCGACTATGAATAATTATGCAAAATTTCAACCAATATTTAAGAATGGAAAATAGTAGGAAAAACATGCAGAGATGCCTACATGCCAAAATGGAAATGTGTATTCCCAGACCTGGAAATGTGTATTCTGAAGGGGGCAACTGTGTATTTTCCTAAAATATGAAGAAATATACCCAGGAAAGACTAAAAATCATTCAAGCACGTAATGCATGGATCCTACAGTTCACACAGCAAAAAGTTATATAAGACATTTTGTACATTTGTCAAAATATTTACACTTTTAATCCTTGTCATCTAAAGACGTTCTTGTCACTTGGTCATAATAATATGATCATAATGCCTCAAGTGTTTTCTACATTCCATAATAGCGCAACAGAAGATTCATTCAAAAGAAGGGAAATTTTTGTTACAAGTGAAATTAGACTTAAACCTGATGTAATGGCTTGCTTAGCTGGATCAGTGACATCGAACTCTATAAAAGTAGTTTTGTTTATAGGCAATGTTCTTTCTGAAAATATTGAAACCTGAATTTTTACCTGCCTGGGAGGACCTCTTCGGGGGGCCAATTTCGAGTTTACCTTTTTTTTTGACAAACTGTCTTTGTATTTTACACGTTTCGAACGTTCCTTGAAAATTGAAGATTTCAACATCTCAGCCCAGGCCTGTCACAGGAGGCAGACGACAGGGTTTGATCGCGGAATTATCAAAGTGTAGTCCAGAGCGCGTACCAGGCAGCAATCACAACCAGACAGCAATCACAACTAGGCAGCAATCACAACCAGGCAGCAATCACAACCAGACAGCAATCACATTGTAATCATTGATCTCTTGAACTCTCAATACCAAAACGTAATGACGTCATTGGTCAATGCAGAATTCAGTAACCTCTCGTCCCCTACCTCCAAGTGCCTGGGTCTTTGTAAACAAAAAAAAAATGATTTCCGTACCAGTGTAAGTAATAAAAAAAAATAAGGCTCATCTGTTTCATTGACGACAGTGAGCGAGGGTGTCAGTCGGGCACTCAATTGGAATTGGGCTCCCAAAGGCTCGAGTTTGGAAGTCAGGCTCGTTCCAACTCAACCACCACACCCTTGTTAATGAGAAGGGAGCCAATCCGTTGGGAATTCTTACTTTTATTTGATGTGGTAACGCAAAACCGAATTCTTACTTTTACATCATAAAATACCACATCCTACAGCAGATATAAATTAAAATAATGTAACAAGAGTTTCAGTGGATAGTTTCGAATAATTTGCCTCCCTTACAGAGAGAGCTTCAAAAGTAAAGGCTTCAAATATACATATACATTAAGAGTTTAATGTGTATGTAAACCACACTGTACAGCGAGAGACCTATTGCCATATATAATCCACATTTTTTATGTAATAAATTTGCTGCATAAAAATGAAATATTAATATTTTAAATTAAATATTCACTCGCTTTGGTTTAAATAAATATTTATACAATAAATGTCCTCAATATTTACTGAACATATATTTTAAATAAATGTACTAGTATATATTAGTTATGTATGTATTAGTTATCTATATTTATTTAAAAAACAATCTCAAAGTTTTGTTGATGAAGTCCCTTCAAAAACAGTGAATTTGTAAGAGGTTAGAATAATCTTCACCATATTTTGTATTCATTATGACTTTCTGTTCAAGTGCCTTGGTATGTCCTTATTTTGAAAGTAATTCATAAGTGAATGAAAAAAAATTTTTTTTACTATTTCAGGGCGCCTAGATCTGCTTTTCCCAGAAATCATATAAATAATAAAGATCACAATATACACTTAATATAATAGGAAGCCTAAATTGGTGGTCCAAATGGGAATTTTTTAAAAAAGGCGAAAATTAAATTAAGCAATTCATATAAGACCAAGTGACTCATTGGGCACAGGTTTAGCTATTTCTACTCTGTGCGAGTCCCTAAGAAATCGTTGGCCCATTCTGTTTCCTTACCTTTACCTATCCCTTAGTCTGTTAGACCGTTGGGCACCAAGCAAGATTTACCGACCGTCTTTTTCCCTTCTTATGTTAGAACCTCTTTCAACGGCAGGCCCGTCCATTCTTTTGTGTTGTCTTCCCATCGCTTTCTCTGTCTCTTCTTCTTTTTTTCTGGTACTGTTCCCTGAAGGAAGGTCTTTGCAAGACCCGAAGATCTTGTTATTAGTATTATATTATTATTATAGCCCCGTCACAAGGGGGGGGGGCGCACTGAGCCAAATATGCGCCAACGAGACAACTGTCCGTCCTGTACCGAGCTACGATAGTTTGTAAAGGCCAGGGCAGCAGCCACTATGGGCAAGGAAATGTTGGTATCTAGGAGGTAGGCAACTCTGCCCCAGTCGGGTGTCGAACCTCGAGCCCCCTTCAAGGTAGCCAAGACAAGCCAAGTTCAAGCGCATTTAGCTTGTTATATGGCCATAGAGTTTTAGTTTGCGTTTTTTTTTGTTTCTTTTTTTTTGTTGGTTGACTTTTCAGTTCTCTCTCTATTTAGAAACTCAGAGCGGAGTGACGTCATTACCAGGAGCGCCATGCTGAATTCTGCCACTTCCTGTCAACTTTGAATTGTCCTGTTGTTAGAGTTGAATTGAATGATATTCTAATTGAGACACTCAAGGGGCGATTGCACGTGAAACTATTTTATATCGTAACTGTAGGAGGGGAAAATTTTAATGTAAGCCATTTAGGGGGGAAAATAAAGGATTGCAGTCGACATAGATTGTATTAAGAAATTTTAGAATAGAAGCAAAGTCGTCGGTTTGAAACAAGTCAATTTGTATATAATATTTTTGTTTGAATACAGAAAACTGAGATTTAAATATACCTGGTGTTTGTCTATTAAAAAAAAATATTCCTGGAGGCCATAATGATGTACCGGCGAGTTGAAAGAGGAGATAACTCGTATAGAAGAGAGGGGAGGAGTACTACTCCTTGACAACAGAGTGTTGGTGTGCAATTGTGTATGTGCTTGTGTGGGCCAGCGCAGTGTTTTCTGTTCTGTTTGTTGTTATTTGCTTCGCTAGCAGATCTGGTGGAACTGATTTGGTCGAATGATTATTATCACAGTATTTTATAGGCGAGCTTGATATCATTAACCCTAACCCTTCAGAACAAACGACTTATAAAAGATGAGTGTAGAAGACAGCCTGTAGAGGAGATATAGTGTTTATTTACAGATGAAGGTATATCGTCATCCGCACCGTATTTTCCCTAAACTATCAGTCATTTCACTCACTTCTGTCCCTTGAATTTCGTCGTAGGTGGCGCTGTTACAGTTCGCGTCACGAAATCCCTCCACTTTTTCCCGGTCAGCAGCTGTCCTTAGCAGGACATCAAGAGAGAGGCCGGTCCATTCTTTTCTGTTTTCCATCCAGCTTTTCTTTAGACGACCCTTTCTTTGTGCTCCCTTACACTGTACCTTGAAGATTGACCTTTAATAGTGAGTCATGCTTTAAAAGGAAACTCCGATGGTTTTTTTTAACATTTTTGAGTTACAGACATATTTAAATTCTGCGTAAAATGTTGTAATTGTAATAGTCGCACAGTATTAAAACTGAAACTATCTGGTTGAAATAATAAAGGAAAGGTTATCAGTGAATCCCCTTGATGATAAAATTATTAAAAAAAAAAACAAGAAAAACATAAAAGTTTATTACAAGAAATTTATTACAAATCAAACAACAACATAAAACTAAAATGCTATTAAACTTTAGTTAGGCCAATTTTAGAATAGGCATCCACTGTTTGGGATTCCTCAACTCAAGAAAGCAGAAACTAGAACAAATACAAAATAGAGCAGTTAGATTTATAACAAACGAATATTCTAATTTGATAAGAGTAGCACCGTTAGTAAACTCTCTCTCTGTGTATATCTATGTTTATCTTAGGTTTCTGCGCATCAATGTTTATGTTCCTCTATGAGTGACGGCCCTCGAGGGCTCGCTCACGAGTGTGCAAATCAGTTTTTTTTTTTTATATAACATTTTCAGCGCGAACTACAAACTACCAACAGCTACAATCCTCCTCTTTATATTCAAACTATTTTAATGAGGACTTGAGAACATAGACCATCTCTTGCAAATGCCATGGACCGAAACCCTGCGGTTATGTGTAATGCATGTATGTCACTATACAGGTCAAGAACTTGTGGCTTCACAGATTTGTCGAGACGGAGATCAGCAAGGCTGGGGCAGTCGAAAAGAATACCAGACAAGGTTTACTCGCCCCGTCACAAGGGGGGGGGGCGCACTGAGCCAAATATGCGCCAACGAGACAACTGTCCGTCCTGTACCGAGCTACGATAGTTTGTAAAGGCCAGGGCAGCAGCCACTATGGGCAAGAAAATGTTGGTCAGTTTTATACTTAGGGCAACTGTGTCTGCAGATGGGTGAATCTTTGGGATGTGTGGTCAAGTTTGTGGGGTAGACCTTGTTGATGTCCAAGGGCTGAGCCTAAAGCTCTTCGAGCCCTAAGTTTGAAAAAAAAAACCTGTTTGGACGCAGTAAAAAAAAAAAAACTGTGAGAACACAGTTCTGTTTGAGAGAGACACGAGTCAATGCCTATGCAAAGCATTGCTGTTTCCAAGGCCTATATAAAGCATTGACCCCCGACGCATGCTTGGCTGCACATGGTCGAAGGCCGAGGACACCGGGATCCTCCGTCATTTTCCTTCGTTGTACCAAGCTAACCGCAACGGTCCTTTGGAGAAACAGCGCATGGATGTGTGACAGGTTTGTGGGGACTTTTTTACAACCCCGCCCATGCTAGAGGTTGACTCTCGTCTACCCTTGGGCATCCCCATGGGAGTTATGTTTCTCCATTCATTTAGCCCAGCTACCCCCACAAGTAGCCGTTTCCACCCAGATGCCACGATGAACAGCATACCCAGGGTGGGGTAGACCTAATTGTGGAGGCGGATCAGAAGTGTGTGATTTAATTATAATTGTCTCTTTAGGAGGAAGTTGATCCTATTCCAATCATTGCGCATGCTCACCAGTCATAAAAAATGTACATCGTAATGCTGTAAATAATTGATTGTCTAGTCCAATTTTTTTTTTATCTACACGATTGTCACGCGGGGTAGTCTTTCACGTATATACAAGTGCTCCTTCTTCCCTAGTTGCATTAGAGAACGGAATGGGTTGCCTGAATCAGCCAGGAAAACCAACGACTAAGCAGAGTTTAAGTCATTGATTGACATGCATGATTAGATTGACTCATTAAATGCGTAGGACGTTTTTTACTTTTGTGTGTGTGTGTGTGTGTGTTTTTTAATATTAAAACAGTTTTGGTTTTACCGCACCCATTTATCCACTCCTAGAGAATAACATGTTCAAGGCTAAGATATACATTGATATAGAGATAGGATGATCAGGGCCGGACTTATGTATAAGGAAGCCGTGAGGCAGAATTTTTGTGGAGGCCTCTACACAGGGCCGCCGCGAGGGTTGTGGCCGCTTTCGTGCGAAATTAAAAAATGCCCCCCCCCTTTTTTTTTTATAGAAAAACATTTTTTAGGGTTTTAGGCAATGTATTTGGTTTATCCGAAGTATATTACAAGAATACGAGCACACTAAAAAGGAAACACTTTTTAACCAAGACAGTGTAGTCAACTGTAAGATTTAAAGTGTGGTATCGTTGGTAAAAATGCGAAACTAAAAATGATTTAACCCCGTCGAAATAAAGATTTTTTTGTTGTCTTTTGTGGATGCACCTGGGCTGTAGCCAAACCTCCCCTTTTGTGATCTTCTCGTGGTCAAGTGTCCAAGGCCAGAATAGAACGGATTGATATCTGGTATATGTCTGAGTGTCGAATGAAATCAATTTGTACCTATGAATTAAGTCACGGTCACTCCATAGGCCAATAAGGTCAAAGAGTCAGTAAGCATAGATTGGGAATCGATATATTCTCTACAGGTAGACAATCAAACGTCTATTATAAAACTAAATTTGCAGCCTGTCAGGTTCTTGTGTTTTATTGTACCTATGATAGTCTTATTTCATTGTGTGTTATTGTTATTATTTTTCTGAACTTGTAATATTTTGGCCCAAGTTCAGCCTGACAAGCACACCATACACATACAGTTGTATTAAATTAATAAACTAAGTGTATAATGTTAAATAACAATAAACATTTATTATAGTGATATATTTACAAATGAACTGATGTATGATGAATGATAATAATAGTATCAATATCCATAAATATATGTATAATATCTCTAATCCAACATGATATAGTTATTTTCTTTGTGATATATCAATGATCAATTATTTGAACAATATCATTACCTCAACATATTCATCATAAGTTGTTCAACATTCTTTCAACGCAACAACTGGTAATCCACATAGATCTAGTCTGTAGATCCAATACTGTTCACTGACGACAATTATAAAAGTTTATAGTTCCTACTGTAACATCAGGTCTGACCAAGGAAACCCGCAGTCACGTAGAGAGATGAAGACCTCAGTCCTGTAGACTGTAGACCTAAAGTTGTACTCTCAATTTAGAAAATTGAGACTGGATAAACAAGTCTTGACACCAAGACTTGACTGAGTCTTATACATAAACTTGACTCCAAGCTAAGATCACTACCTAGACTTGACGCCAAAACTTGAAATAGAGTCTTGACTGAGACTACGACCAAAACCTAGACTTGTCGCTAAAACCCTATAGAAGATAAAAGAAAGGATTCTTCTAATCATCTAGATCTGGTCTAAATACAGACTTACAAATACGAACGGATTCAATTGATTACATTCGTTTTAAAGTTACTTAATTAAAGGTTGAAACAAGTAAAAATTGGACCAATATAGGTCAAAGAATACAAAACATAAAGCATAAGCTGTCATTTTAAAATATAAAACTATTTGTAGATCAAAAATTAAATATTGAAATGCATAAAGAAACCATGCTTTTTTCCCCAACAACGCAGTGTTGTATTTTGTATGTTAATGTTGATTATCTCCTCCTCAGTCTTTGCATTACAAATACTTTTTTTAACATTCATTAAAAAATTAAATATCAAACATATTGTAAATATACAAGTACTACGCCCTCAAAAGGAGTAATTATAAAATAAACAACTTTAAAAACAATCTTGTTTGAAGCACTAGAACTGAAGTCGTCCTACTATTCTATGCATCTGATGGTTACTAGTTATAATCTAGTGAACATCTCACAGGAGATCACATCAGCGTAGAACTTAGAACTTCTTCGAATGAGCCTTTAGAGTCAATCTTACTACATGTCCTGAGATAAACTCCTAATGAAAAACTAGAGCAGGAAGGACTTAATCCTCCCGTACCGCTGTGGCAAGAAACTGGGCTGTCCGGCTTAGTGCCTCATGGCTACCATACAAGTCAAGTGACTGCCTAGACACGCCCCCCCCCCTTTAGCTCTCGGAGCTGGGGACACTAGTACAAGACGTGCGACACTGTTTCGACGCTCTCTCCACAGTAACGGCTTCGGGAGTCACAGTTTGGGAGGATCCGGGCAAAGTAAGCCCCACTACATACCATTGATCATATAACCTGTGAAAGAAAATAGAAACCTTTGTGTCTCTATTGTTAACATGTCATGAGCTACAAGATTTAGAGAGAGAGGGTTGAGTGGACATCCTTCAAACAAAAAAAAGTATTAGAATTGTTTAAAAAAAACATTTTTATTAAGTAATCGAACTAAATCAATGAATGTCGTTCGGTTATACAATTATATAGTGTACAATAGTCGTATAAATAGAATCTCTAGAATAGTTCAAATTAAAGGTGTTCTCCAACGAATTGAGATGAACCTATTTGACACATGCAAGTAAAACACCAAGACTTGTCTTTGCTTTTAAACATTTCCTTTTGTTTCATTTCTTTTTATTCAGTTTGTTCACAGCGCTATAGAGATGAATTTATTTTCACGACATGAGAATGGATAAAGAAAAGGGACGGGGTCGACACGATGGAGCAGAAAGCGGGCAATGATGTCGTGGGGCAAAGTTGAGGAGCGGATTGGCTAATACTTTTAATTCTTTTTATTCGTGCCTTTCTTTATTTTAACTCTTTTTTTTAAGTCTGTTTTTAATCTCGCAATCTAACTGAACTGGGTGGTGAGGTTTTAATTTTATTTATATTTTATGTCGCTGTTGCCCAAGAGAGCAGTTTCAAACTTGAGTCTTGGTGGATAGGAGGACTTTTAGTGTTATTTAATTTTGTGTTGTCCACAAATGTTTTGTTAGTAAACTGTTTTCAATGTTTCAGATGTTCCTTCAGAGTGGAATTGAAGGACATCTACATCCTAGTCCAAACCTCCAAAAGCACGATGCGGTATGGCCGGTATGACTTTGAACCCGGGGGCATCGAGTCAACTGTTATAGCGCGTGAGTATGGCTGGTTAACTAAGTTATTATAGCGCCATGCTATAGCGCGTGGGTTCGATCCTCGTACTCTCTATTTCTTTTTCTTTTTTTTTTACTCTACGAAAAGAACAAATTAAAAATGCGTGACGTCATTTATTAAAATTTCAGAGAAATTGTATTATTTTGTAAATTAAAACAATAATTATTGACAGCTACTGTACAGTGTGCCATCTAGACATCTATTAAAAGATCAGCTTCATAAAGTAAGAAGGGATTTGAAACAAAATTATTCTAAAATTGAGATATTTTACATTTCCCTTGTTAGATAAGGGGAGTAGACTCTCGTATATATGTTGATCTTCAAACGATGGAGATTTGTTAAACACTGTAAACCGACAGGGTAAATAATCCACGAATTAAGCTTTTCTATGGATTGATCCTAGTAGCCTCCCTTTTCATCTACTAGGCTTTGGACAAAAATAATAAAAGAACAAAAAATATCCTACATCTATGTATTTCTCTTTTTTATCTCTCTGTCTATTTTCTTTCTCTATTTCTATCTATTTACTATCCTTTAGTTTAACAAGCATCTATATAAACAGTGACAGAGGGATACTCATAGCCCGAGGGATTGATGTGCTAGGTAAAACCGTGTACCGTTGCCTCTACATAGCAGTCGCAGTGCAAACCTGTGTGTCATCAGTCCTAGTGTGTCAAATCGCCGTACTGGAGTCATGGACGCTAATCTACTATGTCGCATAGGACGCACATGTGTGTTACTCAAATCACGACTAGATAGCGAGGTCTTCCGAAATATTCGTCGATATGGCATCGGGCGTAAACTTCCGACAGTTCGTGGGTCTAGGGCTGGGCGTCTTATTCGCCTATGGCATAACCCATCGCAATTCAACTCAACAGATAAATGTCACACAGTTTCCAGGACTCTTAACTGTGTTGTTAACCTCACCCCTACCCCTGTCATTTCTTCTAAGACAAAGTTCAGCAGTTCCCTACTAAACTGTTTTATTAACCACCCCAACCCTATTGCTCCTCACACGACAGAGGTCAGATATCCCCATCAAAAACCTATAATTCGTGATATTACTCCTCCGGTGTCTTCAAAATGTGCTACGCCTCTGGTGACTATATCCTCCATCTGCTTAAAATAATGCATCTAAACGCCCAGTCATGCAGTAACAAAGCTCTAGAGCTTGCAGACACCATCACTGATAATAGCTACGACATCGTTTTCCTTAATGAGACATGGTTTAAAGAAGTTGGTGATGAGCCAAGAACCACTGAGTTAACGCCACCAGGCTTTATTTGAAAGAGTCTCCCTCGAAAAACAGGCAGCGGAGGGGGTCTAGCAATACTGTACAGAAATAGTCTAGCCAAGTATGTAACAATAAGACCTGACAGCTCAACGCATACAACCTTTGAGATGTGCGAGTTTCGCCTTTCCCACCACAGTAGAACACTGACTTTTATTTTCCTGTACCGCCCACCACTAAGCAAGAGAAATAAATTGACAACAAAAGTTTTCATCGAAGAATTTCAAGACCTCCTTGACAGTCACATAGCAACAAAAGATCTATTTGTCATAGGCGATGTGAACTTGCATTTTGACAGTGAAAATGAGACATACGCTATGTCGCTGAAAAATGCGCTAAAGGATCGCAACTGAGACCAACTGATAAATGTTCCGACACACCAAGACCTCGTTGCCACATCGTACTGACCTGTGATGTCGCAACCTGTGGGCAGTTTACACCAAGACCTCGTTGCCACGTCGTACTGACCTGTGACATTGCAACCTGTGGACAGTTTACACCAAGACCTCGCTGCCACATCGTACTGACCTGTGACGTCGCAACGTGTGGGCAGTTTACACCTTGATGTTTATTGTATGTATTGACTTTGGCAATTTTAGTTTAACACTTCTACTCATCCAATCCACATCCAATTTCTAAAAACAAACTGATGCTCGGTGACAACACATTGACCTATCAAAAAGTCAAATAATTTATTGTTAATCATTTAGTTGTAATTCATATAGCCAACGAATTAAGCTAAGGGTAGATAAGTCGAGGTTGGCCTGTAACTTATAACACTACAGATTTGTGTGAATTCTCTTGGCGAATGATTAGGGCCTAAGTGTGATACAAAAGTTAAATAAACTTTCTTTCTGATTGTTTGTTATTAATGTTCTCATCGAGATTGTTGTCATATTAAGAACAAAGAAAACAAAACGTGTAAACGAGGGGAAATAACTCGATCATTTCACGACAGCATATTTAAAGTGACAGTGTTACATGTTTACAAGGATCAGACATATTGATTCGATCGTTTGGTAATTATCTTAGCTAACGATCGTAAAGGTCAATTCATGGCTAATGCCCGAAAAGGTCAAGTCACAACTGATGCATCCTAAATAAGCCATGATGTTATAGCATGTATCGTAAAGAATGTTCTTTTAGTTTTCTGTAGTTTGTACCGTGGCAGTATATATATAATTTATGTTAGCATTTGTCTTTCAAGTCACAGCTGTATTTATTTATAGTTATCGCCTGTGCATACAATATAATATAATGAGTAATCTTTAGAAATTCTTCTTTTTGTGAGTTTCGGCGTGTATCTGAAGATACCAAAAGATGCCAAATAAGTAGTGTGACCTTAATCCCAGTCTAACTTCCTTGCTCCTTGAATATTTAGATGAGTTTGTACCTACAATTACTAACATTGTGAACTCTTCACTGACTTCAGGCATTGTACCAAAACAAGTTAAGCATGCACTTGTCAGGCCCTTATTAAAGAAATCCAGTTGACCCTGAATGTCTAAAAAAAACTATCGCCGGTATCAAATCTTCCCTTCCTCTCAAAGCTTCTGGAGTTAGCGCCAATTCTTTCTCATCTTGAACAGTACTGTCTCTTGGAAGAATTCAATCTGCATATAGGAAGTGCCGTAGCACAGGGACAGCAGTGGTCAAGGTACTAAACGACTTACTTCACAATTCCGACATTGACCACATTTCAATTCTTTCCATGCTGGACTTGTCCGCAGCCTTTGATACGCTAGATCATGTGATATTAATGTCCAGATTCTCTGCCAATTTTGGTTTAGCAGGAATCGTCCTAAAATGGCTTAAATCCTACCTGACTGAACGCACCCAAAGTGTCGTTGTTAACTGGAAAGAATCAACAAGCTTACTCTAGAAGTATGGAGTACCCCATGGATCAGTTCTACATATACTGGCGTCCACACTGGCCCTCACAGGTCTCTTCCTGGACTAGTGTAGAGTTGGTAGGCGAGAAAGATGCGAGCGATGTCCTGTTGCTAGTTGCCATCTTAACTAGTTGACCTAAAATGACAAAAGTGACCACAAGACGTAAACACACCATACTGGTAATGCAAAGTCTGAAGACATCCGTTTGATGTTTCATTCCGCCTCCCGTAGTGCCCAGTTCCTTAGCATCTACTGATATATTTATAGCTAGAAAAAGGTTTGGCTCGTAATGGTTAACATTTTAAAATCTGAATTTTTTCATATAATTATTCATTTACTTTTAATATTTTTTTTAGTTCTTCTTGGGTTTACTAAAAAAAAACGAGAGTACTTTTGAAGGACAAATTGTAAAAAAAAAAAAAAGATTTATCAATTGCTTTCTAAGAGAGTAAACATTTTTTCTAGAACTTAATGAAAATTTTATAGCAACACATTTAAAAGATATTTTATTTTATCTCCCCGTGTCAACGAAACAATCCTAAATAAATCTTTCTCTTTCTTTTTGTAATTTTTTTGTGTGGTAAATTAAGGATTAAAAAAACAAAATGGTTGACATTGTAATTAAAATTATTGGTATGTTGTTTTTTTTTTTATTTTTTATACATTTTAAATTCACAAATTGAAAGAGAGGAAAGATTAATTGCTTTTTTTTTTAGCTTTACAACTCTCGAAAGTTCTCGTGGAATTGAGTTTTGCCTTACGCTTCAGCCTGTGTTGTGTTTGTGCCAGATAGTTGTCAATGAAATTGAAATACTTGGACCATAACGTAGACTACTTACTGTGAAAAAAATTAAGATACAGTATGTGTGTGTGGGGGGGGTACACGAAGAAAATGTTCAGAGAGAAGCTGGCTGGACATCGTTAAAGAAGTGACCACCTTCTAGCTTTGAAAAGGGGAGAGATTTCGTAGCAAGAACCGTCACAGCTACCGCAAGGAAACTAATCAAAGCAATGTTGATGATGATGAAGATGATGACAATTAAGATGGCAACAATCAAAATGAGGATGATGATGATGAGGATGTTGAGGATGACCATGATGATGAAGATGACAGGGATAAGGATGATGAAGATAATGTAGGCATAATGATGATCATGACGATAAAGATGAAGATAATAAAAAAAATGACGTTAAACATATTGACGATGAAGATGATAATGATAAAGTTTATAATGTTTAAGGTGATAGTAATGAAGATGATGATAATGAAGATGATGATAATGAAGATGACGATGATGATTATGAAGATGATGAAGATGATATTCATAATAATGATTATGATAATGAAGATGATGAAGGCGATACTGATGATCATGATGATGAAGATGAAGATAATAAAAGAAAATGATGATAAACATTTTGACGATATAGATGATAATGATACAGATGATGATATTTAAGATGATGATAATGATGATGATGATGAAGTAACAGTGTATAACGTATGTAATAGTACAAATATAAATAACTTCGCCCTACCCCTTCACTGCTATGATGTTATACTCCAGCAGAGTACATTGAGAACGTTATCACTCCACGGCTCTACGTATACTATCGAATTGTGTTAGACCTTGATATTTTATTGTACATGTAGTAGTGAAAAGTTTAAATACATTTGTAGATCTTTGTCAAGGTATCGAACTAGAGTGTATCATCATTAATTTCCTAATACGATACTTTAACACGTGAGCTTCGTAAGAAAAAAAAAAAAGAAGGTCACAAAGACAGTTTGTGTGGAAACACAAACTCAAAATTGGCCCCTGAAGTGGTCCACCGAGAGTCTTCACCGTTTCCAAGTGCTTTACCCCTCAGCCAAATCATCTCATCTCCATATCTTCATTTAGCGTAGACTTATATTTTTTATAATAATAATTATTATTCTTATTTATACATTTAAATTTATAACATGTTACATGTAACAATGAGAAGCTACAAAATATGTTTTCCTCTTACAAAATAAGAAAGAAAAGAAAACAAGAAAGACAGAAATTCCTAGTCTACTTTGGGTACTGAGCTAGCAATAAATGATTTGACAAGATTTTCCCCTCCAAATATTTTGTTTTTTAAATCTGCATATATGTCCATAATTTTTAAAATTAAATGTTCTTTCTTCGGAAAAGAAAAAAAATTGCCGTTGCATCAGAACTTTAAATGATCTAAACTATCATGATGTCGGATTTTTATTTTCTCTTCTAGCTTTTGAGGTCTAAATGGGACAGACGGACGGTCGAACGAACCATACAAAACTAATAGCGTCTTTCCCCCTTCCGGAGGCCGCTAAAAATGAAAAGCCCATAATCTTCACTGAATTATCTTCCATGTTTAACTGATAGCTGTCCTTGTTCGCTGATTGAGCTATACTTGTATTTCGTCATCTGAGCTCCTAAGGTTTCATAGTAAAAAAGTAAAGCTCCCCTTTCAGACCTTGTCATCCTTAGAGCATATGATGTAAAGGTCATCTGTTTTTGTTGCACAGGGTTTACGAGAGTATCATGTGGCCAACACAACGACCAACCGCCTTTACTTTTCCACATTTAATGTCAGCTACCCATTAGAGCTGGGTGGACTCAGAGGCGCCCAAAAACCCCGAAATTGTAAAATCCCAGGATTCGAACCCGGGACCATCGGTTCAGAAGTTAAGCGCTTTATCGCTCAGCCGCCGCACCTCCATAGGTTTCATAGATCATGCAAAATATTTTTTTTTATACCAAGAGAAGCCGTCATGCGGTCTGAATGTAGCACCTCCTTCGTGATCGATGATGAACTCATTTCTCATTTCCTATGGACTCGAAGATGACTGTTAAGTCCAATCCTCGCTTTAAAAAGCCGGCCGCATATGTGACATGGGTAGGTTTGGTCAGTTGCAGATAGGCCTGCTTCTTCTCTCAGCTTTTTGTTGGTTTTGTTTTGCAGACCAAAAAGATATTAATTGAAAATAAGCCAAAATGATAAAACTGTCGAATTAGACAATCAGGTGATGTTGTAGGCAAGTGAATATAATGGAAGAAGGGGCGGGTGATGAAGCCAGGAATATTATCTACACAGTTTTAAATGCGCCCAATATGACACGAACCTCTTTAATTAATTGTGCGTTATTAATACTCGTGTCGATTACATTTGCATAAAGGACAAGTCGTACAGTCGCATACTGTTACACTTTTTTAAAATATGAAGCACTGTATCAAAGGTTACAAATATTACCTCAAGGGTTAGCTCTATGATGATGATGTGTGTCTGTTACACTTGAATGTTATAGTACAATCAGAAATCATGGTTATTTGCGGCATATCTCTTTGATCAAAACAGGGCGTCTATTGCTGCAACATTGGCAAACTTAGTTGTGTTAGGAGTAGTTAAGATCTCTTATCTTGTCAAATGTTTGTTTAATCTCATTTGTTCCACCAGCCAATGTAAAGAATGCCTTTGAAAAACTAAATGATGCTCGGCTTGATGTTACAGGGAAGTTAAATGACTACTGGAAGAATAACTCTATTGTTCGCCAGAGAGGAAATCGAAGAGTGACTCCTAGATTTCCGATAGCATTTAGGAATATTAGAGATTGAGTACAGGACAATCTGTCACAAACAAACAATTCTGTAGAGCAGGGGTAGGCGACCTTTTTTTGTCTCGAGGGCCGCATTAAAAAAAATTTGGAATGGGGGCCGCATATATATAGAGCTCTCTCTCTCTATATATATATACATAAGTAACTAAGGGAATACAAAAACAAAAGTAATCATATTGTCAAAGAAACAAAAAGATATAATAGATTTGGGCGCGTGTGTGTGTACATACTTATAACTTACAAAAATAAGCTCGCTGTGTACAATGTCTTTTAATTCCTATTTATACTGTATTATGCATTCACTTTTCATTTTTGTCTTACATACAATTGAGGAATTACAAGAGTTAGCCGTTTCTAAAACTAATTAAGATTTTTGTTTTTAAATTGGCTATTGTCGTTTTACATCACAAGAATTCATCACAATTGTACAGTTGTACTTATTGCAAGGTATTTTACTGTTTACACTCGTGTGTAATGTTCCATGACTGTGGATACTTTTTCACATATGTATATGTACCCAAATAATGTGAAAGTTTAGCAGCATGGTTTTTGAAATATTGAAATACAGCTTCTGGCACCGTTAAAACTCCTGTCAACTGGATGGTCCTGGGTTCGAACCCAGCCCACCGCGTCCCCTGCGTTCTTCTTGCGGTTTTAATTTGGGCGTCATATAAGTTAATAAATGTGTATGTATGTATGATGTATGTATGTATGTATGTATGTATGTATGTATGTATGTATGTATGTATGTATGTATGTATGTATGTATGTAATGTATGTATGTATGTTTGTTTATATGTATGTATGTATGTATGTATGTATGTATGTACGTGTGTATGTATGTGTATATGTATGCATGTATGTATGCATGTATGTGTGTATGTATGTATGTATGTATTGATGTGTGTATGGTGTATGCATTTATGTATGCATGTATGTATGTACGCCTGTATGTATGTATGCATGTATGTATGTTGGGGCCCTTCGTATGCCTATAATGTCCCACCAAACCCGTGCGCGTATGGCCCCCGTTAGGGAACGATTCGATCGGGGGTTGGACGGGTTAGCGAGCCTTTGTTCCATCCCTACCACGTGCAGTGTACAGTCTCTCGACCGTACGTGTGGTAGCCCACTGAGAGCTATGTGTGCTACCGTACTTGGCCTATCCGACTCCCTTGGCGGACGTTTCCACTGGAGGGCCACGCTAAGGTGACGGAAGCATTCCTCCTGTGATAACTGCATCCTCAAGTCTAGAGCCAATATGAAGATGCTATGCTCAAGGCAGATGTCCTATGTGTTTGTCATGTCCTCTTGTAACAAAAAAAAAGTTAAAAAATAAAATAAAAGAAAGTGTTACATAAACTGTTGTAATAAGCTCTCTTCCACCCTCATATACTGCTGAAATACAAAAGAAGTGTGCAGCTGTGGCTGCCTGGTCCTGCGGTTTGCGCGCTGGACTGTCGTTTGGATTTATCGACGGTCAAGGGTTCAAACCCTGCCGGCTCCCATTCCCCGTCGTCCTGCGGGAGGTTTGGACTAGTAAGTCAACTCTGAAGGAACATCCGAAACATGTAAAACAAACAACAAAGTCATAAACAGTATGGCTTATATTTTTTTTAAATTTTCCAATAAAACAAGAAAATACAACTAAAATGACATTTATACACAGCATTATGGCGAAACGCTGAGAAAACTTGCACGAATGTTACAGATGACGAAAGAACAGACCTGGCAGAAGTAAAATGCCAGAAATAAAGATCAAGGTAACTGACACAAGCTCTAGCAGTAATAACATGCTTAGTGTGCAGCCGAACGTTCCGGGATTATATATAGGTTGTGAGTGGCGCCCCATCCTTTCACTGTTTTTTAGACATCTTATCCTTATCCAGACAACCGCAAAGAGCATCTCAACTGCTTCTCACCTTGTTGGCCTATCCACTTATAATGGCGATTCCTTGTACGATTCTAGGAGGACCAAGCCAAGCTCTGCTTGTGTTTCTTCTTTCACATAGACAGAAATAATGAGCCGCCTCACATTCCTCATCTAAATACTCGATCATTTCACATGCTGAATAGTTTATAAAATAATTTTTAGTGATGGGTAAAAATTAGTATTAAACTTTAAGTGTATTTACAATGATGCGGGCGAGGTGGCTGAGTAGATAAGCGCTTGGCTTCCTGATCGTAAGTTCTTAGGTTCGGTGAGGACTGGACATTTGAATTTCGAGATTTTAAAGTTGCTAACTCTAATGGGTATCTGATTTTAGATGGTTAAAGTAAAGGCGGTTGCTGATCACATGACACCCTGTTTGTTAACCGTTGACCATATAACAGCTGACCTTAACATCATAAGCCTTATAGATCGCAATGTTTTAAGGGAACTTTAACTTACAATGATAAGATAAAAGTTGTCTAATTAATGTACGTTCGGGTGAGTACTTCAAATCTGATAAGTTCCACACATAACAACCAAACGTGTAGTGTTTTTACAAAGTTTATATTATTTCGCTCTTTCTGTCTGGTACAAACTTTGTACCTGTTATTTCTATCACACCAAATCTCAAATCACGCTGAAATTTTGAACAATTATTTCTTGTACCAGACAAAACAAGAATCAATATAAAAAATATCCAATAACTGTCTGATGGTACTCATATATTTAAGGACTATAAAGCCATGTTGATATTGTCTAGTTATAATATAAATCATAACCGTATTCACATTTCTAGAAACGACCACATTTTTTTGTTTAAAAAGCTTATTGTTTAAAGTAAGAAAATCCTTTGTTACAGTTCAGTCAAAGCATTGTTACTTGTTGAAATAGCTAGTTGAGTGCCAAAGACGTGCATAAGACCTAACAACAATACAAAAACATTAACGACAGTTCATTATTGGCTACCTTAAAATGTGGAAGTATCTTCACTGGTCAGAGGACATCAGCAACTCGGCTGTCAGCTTACGAAGGTTACAGAAGTCAATAAAACAAACGGTCTAACTTTATATCCGGCTAGTTTTTCGTATGCAACATGGACAATTGACCACCACCCCTCCCACCTCGTCATCCATTGATGTGTTTATTTTTTGCTTTACAACGTGACATGCTGGGTTATTGTTGCCCCACATTTATCGCCAGCTCACACAAAGAGAAAGCTGTTTCACACTTCATCGCCATTGAACACAAAGAGAAAGCTGTTGCCCACCTCATCGCTATTGAACACAAAGAGAAAGCTGTTGCCCACTTCATCGCCAGTGAACAGAAAGAGAAAGCTGTTGTCCACTTCATCGCCATCGAACACAAAGAGAAAGCTGTTGCCTACTTCATCGCCAGTTCACACAAAGAGCAAGCTGTTGCCCACTTCATCGCCAGTTCACACAAAGAGAAAGCTGTTTCACACTTTATCGCCATTGAACACAAAGAGAAAGCTGTTGCCCACTTCATCGCCAGTGAACATAAAGAGAAGCTGTTGCCCACTTCATCGCCATTGAACACAAAGAGAAAGCTGTTGCCCACTTCATCGCCAGTGAACATAAAGAGAAAGCTGTTGCCCACTTCATCACCAGTGAACATAAACAGAAAGCTGTTGCCCAATTCATCGCCAGTTAACACAAAGAGAAAGCTGTTGCCCACTTCATCGCCATTGAACACAAAGAGAAAGCTGTTGCCTACTTCATCGCCAGTTCACACAAAGAGAAAGCTGTTTCACACTTCATCGCCATTGAACACAAAGAGAAAGCTGTTGCCCACTTCATCGCCATTGAACACAAAGAGAAAGCTGTTGCCCTCCACTGTGACAAAAAATCAATCTACCAGTTTATTTCCAGGCTACGGTGTTATAAGCTTGCCTTGTTTGAGTGTCTTGTAAGGGTGAATGAAATGAGCTCAATGTAACAGACAAACACAATAGCCAATGAAGAACCAATGCAGACTGTTGAATAACTTGAACAAAGTGTAATACGTAAAGGCCACAGTCAAGTCTCTGTCAGCCATCGATGTCATGACATTAATTCCTAATACCAACTAAATAAAAATGGCATAAACTAACCAATCCCCACTATCAGTGTCAAAAATTGATCTCGGGCCATTGACGGCCATTGTCGCCGTGATATCTTGCCTCTGGTAACTTGAGCATACAGCGTATTAAGGAAATCTTAAGAGCCTTAGTTCCTTGATATTTGAGTCATTATAATGTGGCACCCTGGAAATATGTTTGAGCACCACTGCGCAGGACTTGCCCTAGGTAATCGTAGGCCCCAGGTGAAGTGAATATGATGGGCCCAAATAAAATAAAAAAATAAAAATATACACCATAATAGTAAAACACAATTTTAAGCGAAATATCGTTTTGACATATTCACCAACAGGAATAAACACGATTATTTTAGCATAACAAGTATATCTAAACATGTACGACTAAACCATACATTACACAAGAAACTTACAACTAGGCTAGTAGATATAGATCTCTGCTATATTTGGGATTTAAAAAAAAAGGTTTTTTTTCGATTTTCTTTTCCCTGTGCAAGGCCCCCACCAATATGAGACCCTACGCGGCTGACTAGTTAGCCCATGTCTTAGGCCGGCCCTTAAATGCGCTATGTAGGATATAGATATCTGCATCACAAAAGTGGCTCTTGTTACGTATCACACAATAGAGCACTGTACTTATCCACCTGTATCTTTCCTATGTTGACAGACAAGTGCTCCATCCACCTGTTGTCTATGGGACATGCCGTGCGGTACATACGAGCCTCATTAAATGAAATGAATAATAAAATAGTTCAGCTCTATGATCCGTAATTAACAACCTGACTTACCCAGCTTGGTTAAAAATGTCGTTTCCTAGATGTGGGAGTGGGGGGCGGGGTTCTTAAGACCAACCTTACAAAGCATACATGAACTTAATATGTCTGTCTGACTGGTAAAATGTTTCGACATATTATTTCTCCCATACCCATTTTAGAATCAAGTTGAAACTTTGCACAGTTATTTATTGGCGAATACAATGTATAAGTCAATAAGGCAATACATTATTTTTTCCACAACACAAGGAAAATGAATTCTTCAGTATTCAGAGATCTGTTTGGGTTTTGTCCCCTAATAAAAATGTTCAAGTTATTTCTCTCGCATACATTCTCGGATCTAGATGACACTTTTAACAATTATTTTTTGACACCAAATAAAGCATGAAGAAAGGAAAACAAAGGAAATCATCGAGTCAATTATTTAGTGATTTATTATTTTATTTAAAAAGAAAAAAAAGAATTAAATTCTACATTATTGAGATATATGGTTGTAAATGTGGAGTCCTTCTATTTAAGTAAGCTTTTTTTTTCCTTGAAGTATTTTAATATTTTGCTTTTATATATAAATTACCTTAAACACAATAAAGTAAAAAAAATTAAAAGCGTCGCTCCGAGACTTAAAGCAGATGCCGAGCAATATGAGAGACTCGCCCAGAATAAAAAGCACGTAGGAAGCTTTGATGGAGGAATATGCCCCAGAAGGGACCACAGGCATGAGATTAGATAAGATTTATTTTACGAAATGTATTATAGTCTCAAATGCTCTATAGACATTCCTAAAACACATTAGAGAATAGCTGAACAAAGGGCTGGCTGTTCGTGTAATTAGCACTTCAAACTGACTTCACGATGCCCCCGAGTTTGATCTTCACCCGATGTCTTCCTGCAAAATGTTATTACGTGTGCCCGGACCAGCCAGGAAAAACACCGGCTTAGCATAGTTCAAGTCATTGATTAACATGCATGACTAGATTGACACATGAAATGCTCTGTTTTGTGTTTAATTGTTATTTACGAAGTAACGACTGTAATGTATAAGATAGGATGTAATAATCTTAAAATAAATAGATGTGTTTAAAATGTATAAAACATAACAAACTGAATTAAAGTTAGTTTTTTTAACAATACATACAAACTATATACTGGTCAGGAGATGCTACAGAAAGATCCTAGACATCACATACAGAGACCGAATCAGAAACGAAGAGATTAACTCTTTCTCTCCTAACTGACAGCGTTGATTCCACCAGAATGTGGTAAATAATTACGGAGAGAAATAGTTAAGAGACAGATTTAGTAGAGCGATGACCAGCTAACTACTGTCATATAACGCAAACTAAAACTCTATGGCCATATTACAAGATTCTCTGGGCTTATAAGGACATTCCTTCAGTAATTGAAAAATAAGAGGCAGACAGAGAAAGCAATAGGAACGCAACATAATTGAATGGAAGGGGCCTGCCATTGAATGAGATATTCTATTCAGGCAAAAGACAGAGATGATTAGTTAAAGACGGAAAACAGATCTTGTGTGGTGCCCCAAAGATCAAACAGACTAACTGATAGGTGAAGCGCTAGGAGACGCTAAAGTATGTCTTCAGAAGCAGCTACTCCGGAATTTTTAGTTTAATTATTTCCCTTTAGAGAACGAATTGAACTATTTACCAAGTATTTTTCCAATGTTCACCTTCTACCTACTTGTCTCATGGTGTTCTCCTAACCCGCAGATCAAAATGTATTCTAATGGTTGTTATTAAAATTATGAATAAATAAGTCGAATTTACCATATAAATTGTGCAATAAATATGATTATATCTGGCAAGACTATTAATATGGTAATAACACATTTGAGTAGACCAAAGATAAAGTATATATATATATAGTCTGCACAAAGCTTACAGAGCTTAACTTAAAGATACTAAACGTATCATCCACACGGTTTGATAAATTCAGGTAAATTCTTCCACCTTATATTTAATTTTGAAATTCTTTTTAATATCTTTAAGCTTGTATATATCTTCCACCTTTTGCATTTATTTTAACATTTAAACTAATCTCAAGGACTATTTCATAAGCATTTAGTTGATATATGGCAAACCAACAGGGCCGGACTTAGTTAATAGGAGGCCCTTAGCCAAGTGAATAGGAAGGCCCAAAATGAAATTAAAAAAACAACAACTATGAAACGAAGGCCAAAAATAAGCAATGCATTAAAATTCTTCCTGTATAAATATATATCAACAACTAATTTGAATTCAATAAGCGTCAACAAGAAATAACATTTCCACATTTCACCAAAACATAGAAACTATGGTCTTTTAACATATGTAGTCTAACAAGAAGATCTAGAAACAATGGTCTTCTAACATCCGTAGTCTAATAAGAAGATCTAGAAACAATGGTCTTCTAACATCTGTAGTCTAACAAGTAGATCTAGAGCAATGGTCTTCTAAAATATGTAGTCAAACAAGTAGATCTAGAGCAATGGTCTTCTAAAATATGTAGTCAAACAAGTAGATCTAGAAACAATGGTCTTCTAACATATGTAGTCTAACAAGTAGATCTAGAAACAATGGTCTTCTAACATCTGTAGTCTAATAAGAAGATCTAGAAACAATGGTCTTCTAACATCTGTAGTCTAACAAGTAGATATAGAAACAAAGGTCTTCGAACATCGGTAGTCAAACAAGTAGATCTAAACATTTATGAATGATTTATGTGCAAGGATTCCACTGATTGAAGACCCTAATAGCCTGCTGCCCTTATTCGTCTATTTCCTGACATCAAAACCTAGACTTCATTCTAATAAATAATTGTATAAATAGTTTTATTTTTAAGTATCGTATTGATGAGTTTTGTGTTGATTACCATAGCAGCACATCCCAAAGATGAAAGTCCTGGTTCTGATGCTATGTCTGGCCTTGACCTATGGTGTTCTGGCACAGCTTCGGGTGGTTGGAGATGTAAGTACAGACATATTGACTAAATAATGACAAACTGATGACAAATAAAAGTTAAAAAATGATGGCAAAACGAGGTATTTTAGACCTATTTCATAAACTTTTGTTGGGCTAATTATTTTTAAGACTATTTTACAATCAAGAATATATGAATTTCTACCTCTACGCCATTGTTCTCTTTTCTTCCAATTGTGCTAAGAATATAAGGGGCGATGTGGTTGAGTGGTTATAGGCTTGGCTTCCGATAACTCTTGGGTTTGAATCTCGTTTAAAAACTGGGATTTTGAATTTTGGGATTTCGTTGTGCTGGACATATGACCACCTCGTTAACTTAAGTGGTTAAGCGCTTGGCTTCTGAACCTGTGGTCCTTTGTTTGAAACTGGGTGAAGACAGCTATTTTGTGCTTCTAGATTTTTAGGGCGCCTCTGAGTTCACCCAACTCTAATGGGTACTTGACGTTAGTTTGGTAAAGTATAGGCGGTTGGTCGTTGTGCTGACCACACCACACCCTGCTCGTTAACCGATGGCTAAACAAAAAAATGACCTTAACATGATCAGCCTTTTAGATCAAAAGGTCTTAAAGAGGAACTTTTACTTGACTATTATGAACTGAGCTAGGACTCTTCTTGTGCATACAAAACTTATCCTTTAGTTTATCTTTTAGTCTCAGTGTAATAGTATAACAAAAAACAAGAAATTTCAAGATGTCTAAGAATTTAAATAATATCTTTCACGTCAATAACATTATAATGCTTTCACCAACAAAATTTAATAACACTCCTGGGTCTGTCTTCACTTTCTCCTCCGTACTTCTATCTGTCAGAACCTTTTGAAAGAGAGGCCTTCAACCTTTTCAGCCCTCACACAGAGGAAGCCTGATGATGGTGATGACTCTTGTATCCACTTATCTGTATCAATTCTGCTTAAGGCTACACCAAACACTTGACAAACACAACCTTTTTGACAAACTGATTTATTTATTTCATTGTAGACTTAAGGAAAATGATGACTGTGTCAATTACATATTATTTTAGGTTAGCCTGGAATCTGCCAGTTCTGGTGAATCGATTGAGACGGAAGACTTTGGCTTGAAGCGGGCCGGACCTTGGAAGATAGAAAAGAGACAAAGACGTGACTGGATAGTTAAATAGAACATCATGTTCTGGAATCTTCTAACCTTTACGTATAGAAGGAGAAATTTTGTTGTCAATGGCGCAAGATTTTAACTATCCACTTTTTTTTTGTTAATTATAAAACCTACACATTTTTTTGTTAGAGAGAAAAATAAAACTAATTGATAACACCAGAAGAAGTGTAACTTGTTGTTTTTTACTTTATAGGTATTAAGATTTGTATTAAAATAAGAACTAACCTACTTAGCATAAGCTTTTTCTTTTAGCGGCCCTCGAAAGGGGAAGAGACGCTATTAGTTTTCTGTGGTCTGTCTGTCTCTCCGTTCTTTCGTTTAGATCTCGTAACTTCAAAAGATATTGATAATCAGACACCATGATATTTTAGACTATACAAAGTTCTGAAGCAACTGTTACTTTTTTTCATTTCTGAAAACAAAAAACAAAATAGAAAGTGCCGTAGCACAGAGACATCAGTGGTCATGGTACTAAACGACTTACTTCACAATTCCGACATAGGCCCCCATATCAATAATTTCCATGCTGGACTTTTGCGCTGCCTTTGATACGTTATACAATGAAATTATGATGGCCAGATTCTCTGCCACTTTTGGTTTAGCAGGAATCGTCCTAAAGTGGCTTGACTGAACCTGTCGTTGTTAACGGGAAAGAATCAACAAACTTACTCTTGAAGTACGGAGTACCCCAGGGATCAGTTCTAGGCCCAGTACTGTTCACTATGTATACATATCCACTCAGCGGTGTCATACGGCCAACCGGCATCTTTATACCATTTCTTTGCCGATGACTCACAGTTATACGATTCCTCAGTAACTTCAGAGGTGTCCTATCTGGCAAAGAAAATCAGTAGTAACGTTCCAAGGGTGAGCAATTGGATGATTGAGAATAAGCTCAAGATGAACGAAGATAAGACAGAAAAAATTAAGATTGGCACTCGGAACAACGTCTCAAAAGTCGAGAGCATAGATTCTCTTTTCATCACGAACTGCCAGGTTCCTTTCGCGGAATCTTGGAGTTTTCTTCGACTCCACACTATCTTTCGACCCACACATAAGTCAGCTCTGCAGAGGTCTTTATCTGCAGCTGGGCAGATTAGGCCAGAACTGACCATATTTAACAACGGAGTCAACAAAAACGCTAGCTGTGGCATTCATACTCTTCCGCCTTGACTATTGCAACGCCGTGCTAGCAGGTATACCTGATGACAAAATAGCCAAGCTGCAACGTATACAGAACAACGTTGCACGAATAGTCCTTAGAAAAAATAGACAAGGTTCTGCTACTACGCTCTGGCGTACGCTCCATTGGCTTCCCGTGAAAGCGAGAATCGACTACAAGGTGACTACACTTTGTCATCAGTGTATCTATAACAATGAGATGACCATGTACCTTAAAGAACTGATGACTCCATATGTCCCCCAGAGAGCTCTGTGCTCAATGGACTCAAGGCTTCTACTGGGGCGACGTTTCTCCATCAAAAGCTACGGTCTGCGGGCTTTTTCAGTGCACGGACCAAAGGTTTGGAACTCACTCCCTATTGATCTCAGACAGACAACATGCTACACTACTTTCAAGAAGAACTTTAAGACCTACCTGTTTACATTTTTTAGATTAGTTTGTCATTTTAGCTCTCGTGTTTATGTTTGTAATGTTATCACAGCGCCTTGAGCCTACATTTTGTTTGTTAACAGCGCTCTATAAATAAAACTATTATTATTATTATTATTATTAGTTAAGCCAGGTTCACATCAAACATCTTCACTTTCACCTATCACTTGGTCTACTGGGGCACCACACAAGATCTGCCAACCTTCTTTCTCCATTCTTCTTTGTCATTTGCCTTTGATTAAATTTCATTGTGATATTCTTTCTGAAAATATTGAAACCCGCCTTTTACGTGTGTGAGTGGACCACTTTTGGGGGCAGATTTAGAGTTTGTGTTTCCACACAAACTGTCTTTGTAAGCATGTTTCAAAGGTTATGAAGCTCATGACAGCATTTATGAAGGAGATTTTTAAAAAGCGCGTCCGAAACTTTAAGCGTCGTGTTTTTACAAAATCTTTTACAGACTTTAATTTAATATAACACGTTTTCCTAAATAACGTAATAGCCTTCATCCGTGGGCAAGAGGTGTGTTGGCTGAGTGGAAAAGCTTGATTTAAGAAACGAGGGGTCCCAGGTTCAAATCCTAGACTGACATTTTCATTTCGAGATCCACCCAGCTCTAATGAGTACCTGACAATAGTTGGGGAAAAGTGAAGGAGGTTAGTCATTGTGGTGGTCACATGACACCCTTGTAAACCGTGGGCCACATGACACCCTTGTAAACCGTGGGCCACAAAAGAAAAGATTAACTTTTCCGAAACAGATGACCCTTACTATAGATTACAAGCACTTTTGAGGACAGGTAGAATTAGATACCCATTATATACAAAATAAGGGCCGGATAGTACAGAAATGCCCGGGTCTATTTTGACGCCCTGTTCGCTGCTGTTTGCCACCCTGGACAAAATGTTAAAGCACCAATGCGCAGGGCTTGTATTAAGTAATTTGTAGGACCTAAGCTCAGTTCAGAAAATAGGTCAACTTTGTATAGATTGATTTTATACCTTTATAACGATGAATAGTTCTTTTTTTAAGTGAGATCATTTTTATTTTTCAAATATCAATTTCATCCGCTTTCTTATTTTACGGTTGTTAATTTTTTTTTTTAAATGTATCATTGACCGCTTTAAAATGAAGCGAGAGCAAGGAAAGGGAGATAAATGCTATCTATAAAGAAAAAAAAAATTACAAAAAAAATTCAACAAAATAAAAACGATTTGCATTTATAGCGTAAAAAGAAAAATTATTACTTTTTAAATCGGTTAGTTATATAATATATAATAAAATATAATTTAACTTTGCGTCCATTACATTGTCAACATCTTTGATTTTAACAAATTTCTCAAAGCTTCTTTCTTATTCTAATATATTTAATTCCAAATCTCTGCCTGTAACACAACAATCGTGCACAATATTACGCTGTGCTATGTCTTTGACACGAACCGACTACATCACTTAATGGAGGTAACTCAAGGAAAGAAGAAGTCTAGAGAACTTCTGTTTACTTCAAAGCTTAATAATAACTTACTCTGTCGGTCTGGTACAAATTTCAAAGACTCTATTTCTCGAATTCCCGTTCTCGGATCAAGGTCTGAAAACAATCATTGTTAGAGAAGAAATAACGAAACGTGCCATTAATGTTTAACTATTTAACTGAATATGTTTATGGGTTCCTTATATTTAAGTTTTAATTTTTCGGTAGTGAGAGGAAATCACATTGATTTCCTACTCTATTTACAGTGACAGTGTAGGAGTGCTTCGGAACAATAAAAGATATATTTTATGTGCTATTTAGATGGATTTATTTAAGTTGTAAATAAAGTTTAAAAACATTTCATATTACTTAGTTCAATTTCTATTTTAATCCCTAGCGTACCTATTTAAAATTGTATTTTTAATTATACACGTAGCAGTTTATATAATCAAAAAATATTAACAACTCATTTTTCTTTTTTTTTGTTTTTTTAACAGGTTGTACACATTTTGAATATTTTTTTAAACATAAAATACTAATTATTTCCCCTTGTCTAATTTCAAACTACCACGACCACACTATAAATAAAGCTGTAACGAGTGTAGATGATTTTCTGCCTGCTCTGAAACTAGAAATCAACCAAATGTTAAACACACGGGCGAGAGTTGAAACCTTGAACCACCATCCTCGAAATGAAATTCCTCGAAGGCAGGGAGTGGAAATTTCGTAACGGAAATTTAGTTTAATTTTTTTTTTTTTTTTGGAGTGGACATTGTGATGTTAAACTACCATGGTCGCCCGCGGGGGGGGGGGGGGGGGGGGGGGGGGTCCAAAGGGTTCAATTGCACCCCCCCCTGAATTCTGGGCTGCCAAATTCTATCCATGTTTTGCACCTTCAGATCAATCAAAATCTAATTAACAACTGAAAAAGTAGTGCTTCCACTGGTGACTAAAGTACAGTTATAGTATACTAGCCTAGGCTTATCAAGAATTTTAGCCATTTTTTTTTACACCTTCAAATCAATTAACTTCTGCTAGGATGCCAATTAACATATAGTGCTTCCACTGAAATAAAGTAAATAAGGATAAGCTATTATTGTAATAAACTAGAATAGTCTAGTTCATGTTAGACCGTGTGCGCTTTATTAGAGGCTTGCAACTTAACATTCTATAACATGTTAGCCTTGACGTTTTTTTTTCACTTGCGCTCTATTATAGTTTTCATTAGGTTATAGCTCCTGGGCAGCAGAGGTTTAAATTCAGTTATCCTTCTGCTAAGTAGGTAGAACGTCCCTCCTTTTCAAAAGCTTATAGCTCCTGGGCAGTTATTTCCAAGATTGATTACTTTTATGTATTACAAAACCTATTCACCTATTCCTTAGTCTGTTGGACCGTTGGCGCATCACACAAGGTAATTATAAAACTATAGGATATAGGCAGAGAATTTGGAAACCTACCATGTGTCCTGCTTTACTTACAATTTCTGAATTATAGGCGGACTCCAGAGGGAACCTTTCGCCTTATATTCAACTCACACGATTTTAGTCTTTTGATACATTTTATTTGTTTTTAAATCCTTACAACTTTTTGACTTTCAATTGTCTGCCCTTGTGTATATTCTTTTGGATAATTTTAGTTGTATAGTGTTTTTTTTCTTTTTATATTATCTAATCTAGTTTTAACATGAGTTGTCGAGCTTTTTACAGCCCAGGAATCATAAGACTTTTGCCTCTTTTCTTTGATGTGATTAAGCGAGAGGAAATAAACATAGTAACACAAAGTTGCCATGGCATTTTATCGTTATAACTTTTCACCATACACGATTCTCTCTCTCACACACACACACACAAGCACACAGGGGCGTAGCTAGGAATTTTCAATCATTTGGGGGGGGGGGGAGCGGTAGCATGACCTCTTTGGGGCCCCATGCATTTTGCGCAATATTCAATATTTAATGTAAAAAAAAACAATCATTTGGGAGCCACCTTATGTGGTGAGGCCCGAGAGGATTTTGGCTGCCAATGAAAGGGGCTCGAGGTTCAACACCAAATTCAAACAGAGTTGTTTTAACTAAGCGCCTACAGGCAGCCCGGTAAAAGATTCTCCTACATACCCCCTCCCACTGGTCTGAGCATGCTATAAGCATGAAGGTATCGCTATATAAAAGCTATAATTATTATTATTTTTTTTTTACAGACGTAACTTCAAAAAATAAGATAATAATCTAGTCATGTTAAAAATTGTAAAAATTTAAAGCCGCTATGTTGTTGGTTTTCTTGGCTGATTCAGGCAACCCATCCCATTATCTAATGGCACAAGGGAGGACGAAATAGTAAGAAATAGCCTCTATCTTTCTGGGTATTTCTTTATTTTTTAAAAAAATTCATCACATGGAATGTAGACCAAGAATTTTGCCTACACACTCTTTACATCTCTGTGGTTATTAGCGAATAACAAAATAGTGAATTACCCTACCATATTATAGATCTTTAACGCGGTTTATGGCATTATGCATAATTTTTATTTCAACGCACAGACTTCTTAATTGCTGTAAGACACTTGGAACTCTCTGGCTCACGAAAGTTCGCGTCAAGGCTCCTTCTGCCTGTCTGAAAAAAAAAACTGTTGAGTCTGGGAAAGATCCATTTTTTAAAAAAACCTTTCTCCTTATAAAATACACTTGTTACTTCAAAACAGATGATTATGCCCTAAGTGCTATGCATCTAATCATGCATCCTAATTAATGACTTCAATAACCAAACGATTTAACTCTTTCCCTCCTTCATTATTTTCTATGTTCCAGTGGACTTATTCATTATGCTCAATTGTGTTTCACTCCCCTGTTATGCTTAAACTTTAATAACTTTGTTTGTAAGTAGTCAGGAAATGTTCTATTAGGAATGCATGCTCTTTTTCTATAACACAAATTAACGTTTATAAAACCAAAACTTAATTGAATTGAATGAGTCAAATCAACGTTGGTATCGTCAGTTAGGAAAGAAAGAGTTCAATGTTTAGTCTGTGCAATGCTTCTCAGCCTTAACGTGGCGCTCGGCTGGAAACGATTGTTAGAAAAGGAAATAAGGCGAATAGGGAAATAAAACAGAACTCCCGTAGGGGAGTCCATTGCACTAGCGGGGATGGAAGAAAACCCTAAGAAACATTTTATTACCCACACACCGTTCCTCATGTGGCCTTTTTTTTATGAACAGCTGTTGAGGTACAGATAAAGAATATGGGGGGATCCCCGGTTTGCTCGGTCTTCATCCTTGCATCTAAACCAAAGCTTCTTGGGATAAGATATTAAGAACCATCGGTTATTTCAGTCATTGGTTAAGAGGCATGACTAGATGCATGGCGCGTAGGACGTAGTCATCTTCGTTTTTGAAATAACGTCTGTATTTTTTAAGAATAAGGCGGGTTTAAAAAAATGATATCTCCTTGGATCCTTCCTAGACTGAACAGTTTGTTCAGACAGGCAGGAGGAGCCATTGAGGCGAAATTCCGTGTGCCAGAGACTTCCAAGTGTCTTCGACTTAATTCTTGCAATAATTAAGACGTAAAAATAAAAATTATATCAAAATGACATAAACCGCGATAAAGATCTTTGCACTTAGAACAATATAGTAGAGTAATTCCTTTTTATTTTGCACTATAATAATTATAACTCTTTCAAATATGTAGACAAATTTCTACATAATAACAAGGTTTTTCCTCCTAATCACTTAGAATTGACATTTAGAAAAATAATGGATTTTAGGGTAGATAATTATCTAGTTTGATTTTCATATACTTGTACAATGCTCAGGTAGTTTTCCAGAAATGGGGTGATGGGGTCAGGGATATTTGATATTGTGTTGATTGTTCTGGGGTAGAGGATACTTCTATCATTGTTCTATCTTTTATGGATTCAATGGCCAGGACGGTTAGGTAGTATGTCTTTGATATTAAATAATGTTTCTGTTACTATTGTTGTATTTTTAGGTTAATCAAGTTTCAATTGTTTATGATTTAATACTTGTGAATTATGAGAACTTACAAATAAAAACATATTGGAAAAAAAAAAGAAAGCCCACAAAAGAAGCAAGAGGGCCCATACAAGAGGCACATTAAGCCCAAAAAAGAGGCAAAGAAAAGAAAAGAGGCCCAAGGATTCCTATGATGATAAAGCTAAAATTGAATAGCGCAAATTCTGAGGTTCCCTTTAAAAAAAAATAAAAAAAATCCTTAATCTACATTCCATGATGAATTAAAAAAAAAAGCATCTCGATCAGACAATTTGTAAGGTGCATATTTACAATGATTATAAAATTACAGAACAGTGCAAATGATCTAGGTCTGAAGTCTCCTTGAGCTGTATAGCACAGCGGTACGGGCTGAATATGTCCCACAGGCCGAAGATTCTGTAAAATGACTCCCAAGCTGAGGTTACCTCATCAAATCTGTAGTAGTTTTGTTATTTTATAAGAGGCTTAAAGTACAACCCTTTAAGTGCTATTAATGATCTTATATTTAAGCAATGGCCTCATTTCTAAGTTAGGGTTACCATAAAACTCATTCAGGAAGTCCATCAGGCTGTCAAGAGTTAATGTTGTAGAACAGACAATCACATGCTTCTTGATCTTAGATAGACCCAAACGGTAGTCTCCACCACAGTTAACTTTCCATGTATGTGGCTAAGATTCCTTGAATCTAGAATGGATTGATAACAATGAACCAGTTAGAAGAAATGAGTTAAAATGTTTAAGTTCCATTGGAATATTTGTAGTAAAGTAAAGTATCCCTTTACTTAGCAAGATTGGGAGACTTGAGTATGATTACATGGCTTGGTATAAAAATAAAGGCCAGGGCAATGGTTAGAATCATAAAGAGTTGGCCCAGCCAAATCTCAGGGAAAAATTCTCCATAGCCATCAGTGGAGAACATGACAACAACTAATCATATATTCAAATAAACTTATGAAACTCAATCAAAAAATAAATTTATAGTGCAATTTCTAAGCTATATTTTACATTCTGTAGCACTATATGGCTATACAGTACATATACTACACAGTATACAGCACAATATCTAGGCTACAAAGCACAATAATTAAATATTTTTAATATATATATATCTATTGAATTGGAAACTAGTAATGCAGATGATAGCCTGCTTGTTCATGTGGTCATAATCATGCTGTTTGCTGCTTTTACATGTTTCTGATATTCCGTCAGATTTGAAAATTTATTACATCTTAACACAAACCTCCTAAGAATTGCAAGAGATGATGACAGGCAGGGTTTGAACTGAAGACAATCAAGACCAGCAACCAGGCAGCCATCCTGTCATCAAGATGATGTTCCAAGTTTGAATCCAGCTCATCCCCTCCCATCCAGCAAGAAGTTTAGGCTCGGTTGAAGAAATGTTCATTTCTGAAGGACATGATAGGGTTAACTGTGTGTCATAACCTGACAAATTTGACACAGGCCAGTAATACATTTAAGTTTACAGTGTTGATGGACAAGGGACAGTACTGGTATAAATTTTACACATAAATATGACTCTTGTTATGATCATGTGATTGAAACCTTAGGGGAACCAAACTATTAGTCTACAGTGAAGTCTGTCAGGGGATAGTGAATTCTCCAGTGAAGTAGTATGAGTCCAGAATAGTTTAGTATGGCAGTACAGCAATTTAGAGTTTAGTGAAGCATTTTTAGCCAGTGTATCCTGTAGCCAATTGTGTAGTATTGGATGTTATTTGTTTGGTATTAAAGAATCACATTATTTTGGAACTCTTGTTGTCAAGTTCTTGAGTTGGTTGTGTTGTGTTGATCTGTGTTTACAGAAGGCCTGTTGGGGAGAATCATTACAATATATAAAACCAAACAAATTTATTTCCAAAAAATATTGAGAGAGGATTTGTTTTTCAGTAGCCTCACATGGTCAATAAAAAAACCTTATGATACTTTTATTTCTTTTAAGATGAAAAATATGAACTAATTGGTTCATTATTAATAGTTGCAGACACAGGAGAATAATAATAAAACTTCCTTTGCTAAGCAGATCTTAAAATAGCCTAATGGCTGAAATAAAAGGAATGACTAGCAGCAGGCTACAAGCATTCTATAGCACCCAGCACATACTTAGAAGCAAAAGTAAAGTGTATATCAATGAAAAGAAAAAAAAGTATATATATATATATATATATATATATATATATATATATATATATATATATATATATATATATATATATATATATATATATATATATATATATATATATATATATATATATATATATAAACATCATAAGACCAGTAGCCATGTATGCAACTGAGACCTGGGCACTGACAAAAACTACAGAAACTCTGCTAAATACTTGGGGATAACAAATCCTTAGAAAAAATGTATAAAAAAGATCAGATTACATTTGGGAATATTACCCCAAAAGAATGTTAGAGAACAGAGGAACGAAAAAAGTATACCAACACAAAACAAAGGGCAGAACATAAATAAAATGGATTGAAGATATAGCAACAGATCTACAACAACTTAGAGTTTCAGCAGAGAGATAAAAAGTTCAAGAGAGATCTGAATGGAAAGATTTTACTAAACTCTAAACTACATACTAAATTTAAAGCAACAATATTTTAAGTTTTATGATTCTTGTTCTTGAAAAGCATACTCTCTGTAGAAGCTGAAAGGAGAAGGTGGCAACAACAAAGACAGTTGACAGACATTCTCTGATTCTGGGACTAAGAATAAGACTACTTAAGTTAAAGATCTAGATTGACTCAAGTCATATCAAAGTTATCATAGTAATCTTTATTGTTAAAGACGTAGTTAGATCTATGTCTTTATGAATCATATTATTGTCACATTGACTATCATGAATACCGTTGCAGGCATTTCGCAGCAATGAGTCTATTCAGACCCTAACCCTTGACTAGATCTATAGGATATAGATGTAGTAATTAACCTATCAAGACATCATATATGTGATAACATGATGTGATCATCATATAGATTATACATAATGTCATAAGTCGTACAGACTTAGTCATAGGTCAGACTAAATTTCTAGATGCATTAAGATTCTACATCCTGCAACAATACAGCATTACAGGCAGCACTTTTACTTTCTTACTAAGTGTTATTGTAATACTAGAATACTTAGATCTAGTACTAAGTAGTAGACTGTCACTTAGTAGTCATAGTCACCACAAAGATCTAGATCTCTCTCTATATATATAGAATATACTCAGTAATATAGACTTATAGATTCTATCTAGATATATACCATAGACTAGTGTTGGCGTGGGTGTGTGAGACTGAACTCTTAATTTGTGACTCACTGTAAGTGTTAATCACTGATAAGTGTGAGTAAGAGACTATGACTCTTAACTTAAATCAGACTGTCACAGTGAGTCACTGTAGTTACTAGTAACTTACAACTTTTGAATGTATATCAATGTTACACTCAAAGCAGTTATACTGACTTACACTGTATCAGTGAGTGTACCTGGACTGTGGTCTTCATGATCATCGCCATCGATTTATAAATGTATGAAATTTGAGAATGATTCAGGAAATACTAGAGAATATTCTAGTAACTATATAGATTTAGATTACCGTGATGAAACATCTAGCGTCTATATACCAGACTGTAAATTAAAGTCTAATAGTCAATAGAGCTAACTTAGTAACTAATCATGTTAGTTTAGACATCAATAATAAAAACTTGTTGCGGAAGTTGTTTTTTTTTCTAATTTCTATTTATAGATCTAAAGGGAGCATCCATTGTCTTCTGAGACATGGGGAGCCATCATTTATAATTTTAAGTCCTCACTTTCTGGTCTTAACTTTTTCTTTTTTTTTTTTTAAAACTTTAAATGCTCTAAATTTTAGATGATCTCGAATTAAGTAATTTTAGATCGAACTAAATAAGAAGGAATACTATCAAAACAAATGCAGATCAATTGTCATTCATTGTTTGAATGGCTGCCTGCTCGTGGACGGCTGCCTGGTTGTGCGGTTTGCACGCTGGGCTGTCGTTCAGATTCATCGAGGGTCCCGGGTTCAAACCCTGGCCGTCGTCCTGCGGAAGGTTTGGACTAGGAAGTAATTATCTTAAACTCTGAAGGAACATCCGAAACATATAAAACATTTTACGAATGTAGCAATTTGTGTACGTTGTTAACTTCCCCACCTCTGCAACATGTTCAGATGATTCATTGAATTGAACAAGTCACATTGTGATAGCTAAGTCTAGATATAGATCTAACATCTAACTTAAAAAAAAACACAAAAAAACACACAGGAATTTAAGTTTGTTGTGTACTTGTTGCATTTCTGAATAGATTTTTGAATGATCTTACTACTATCCAGCAATGCAAATAACCTGGAACAAAAAGGTCTCTCAGAAGTACTGGATACACAATCTGGACACCAATAGGAAAAAAAGAAAAAAGGCAAAATATAGAAATACTTTTTCAAAAAAAAGCTTTTATAGGAGGAAGAACTCAACCTTCGCAACAATAAATTTCAATATTGTAGAAACTATTTTAATTTTTCCATATTAAAATAATTGATAACCAATATATAATGAATCTCTTTCACTAATCGTAAACAAACAACATTTAGCCCCGTGGTTCTCTATCTCTTCTATATAATTTACGATCTCATGTTTAACTCATGATGGTTGTCACTTGACAGTTTTTCCATTGTCTTATCAATAAGATCACGTGACTAAATGCTGTTTGTTTACGACTGGTGAATGAGGTATTTTGACAAATTGGTTAACTTAATTTTTTCATGTTTTTTAGGTACAAAAAAATTAATGTTTAAAGTTTTAACTTGATCCGAAAATAGATGTGGGAGAAATAATGTGTACAATTATCTATGGGGATGAAACCCTACATATTTAGCATGTCTGTGACTGTTGAATGATTAATTTCCCTTGTTGGCATTAAACAAAATATTTAATTACCAGTACTTAAAAAGTGATTAATTGGATAATTTTTTGTTATCGATTCATGTATTTACTTCGCCATAGAATAATTGTGCAATGTTTAAGTATGATCCAAGAATGGGTATGGGAGAAATAACGTGTTAACACTTTAGACCAGACAGACAGAGTGAGTTGATCTAAGCTTTGTAAAGACATGTTGATTATGTAAGTGATCTCCCAGTTTAATGGGTTTGTTTTTTCAAGTTTCGTACACTTATTTTGAAATAAAGATAATTCATTCCAGACTAAACCTCATGCGTGACGTCAGGGGATGACGTCATTGACGACTAGCATTAAAACGCATATCACTCGAACAGGCGGTCACACTTTCTTTTTACTAAGCTTATATCAACTCTCTCTGTCTGTCTGGTATAAAGTTTGTACAGTTTTATTCTAAAAGTATTTTATTCTTTATTTACTTTTTCATATACTAATTTTTAAGAGGGGAGGGTATTTCAAGTCCTCTGAGAGCAAACCTAGATAAAAGTCAGTGCTATTGCGTGAGCAACTAAACTAGAGCAGTGTTTCCCAAAGTTTTTCCTTAAAGGAACACTTCGCAGGTTCTGAGTATTTAGCTGAGTACTTTTTCTATTCACGTGGTGGCCTTGTTATGGTGTGTGTTAGTGTGTGTTTGTGTGTGTGTGTGTGTTTATATGGTGATGGTGGGAAGAGGTAAGTGGTTATGAATGATGCAATATAGGTGGCATTGACGTCATTTGGTCTTAGTTAGGACAGACGACTCCAGAACGGAAGACTGAACGGTTGATTTATTGTAGTGAGTTAGATTTTGTTAAGAAATATGAATTATTACTTAAGGCTACTACATCTATTTCATTCATCACAAGTTGATTTTGTCTCTATTGTAATTAAAATGTTATTTAGTTTGTTCACAAAAGGAAGCTATTCAAGTTATTTGAAGTTTTTAAGTTAAGATGCATTACGCCTAACAACGGTTTAGTTGTCTTCCAGCAGTCTGGTGCTACAAGTCAGCGACCGGTAACAACCGTGACCTCCGTGACATATCGAAGGCGCCGTAACAACAGGCCTACTAGTTAATTATTCTAGTAGTCCGCGGAACACCTATTTAGGCCTCGTGGAACCCTACAGTTCTGTGGAACACAGTTTCGGAAACACTGATCTAGAGAATTCTGACCAAGTCCTTCAAAGTTGGCAACTAAATCAAGATGTCAAACAAGTTCCTTCAGAATGTTCAGATTATGTTTATGTTTTCACTTTTTTTCTTATTCCGAGTTCAGAATTTCAAATCGTGTATTTCATTGATGTGAGATCAGTACATGTGAATATTAGAATATCTCAATATGCGTTCTTTATTTGGGTTAGCACACTCGAATGGTCCCAATGGTCCGAGGTTTATACCCTGCCCACTGCCATCCTGCGTTGACCTGCTCGATGTTTGAGCTCGGATAAATTTATCTTCAAATCTTAAGATACATCAGAAACCAAATTTTCATTTGATTGGATCAATAAAAGTTATCTTATCTCTTATCTTAACATGAAGACATTCGAACAGACACGGTCGCGAGATTTATAGCAAACAAATATTCAGATCTGACTAGAGTAACACCATTAGTCCAATCACGCACGTTTGAGACACTTCAGCACACAAGAATGACATATATATATAGACTGAATCCATTTTATATTAGCGTTTGGTAATTGTACGTATTATAACTATTTAAAGTTAAGTATCTCATATTACCCTAATTTCCATAGAAGTAGATTACATTACAACAACCGAAATTCCGATTCATAGACAATGTTAATTGAAAAAGAAATGTTAATAAATTCAAATCATAAAAAGATGTTACAGTCGACACGCCAAAAGTGTGTACACATGTTTTTAACCCGATGTGACTGTCAAATAACTCCGTACCGTTCGTATTGGCTGACGTCATCCACACACACTCTGGTGACGTAGTTCACAGACAACACAAAGCCAACAGTGAGGTCAAGAAAACTGCACTTCAAACCTACAACACAATAAAACACCAAAATTTACAATGTTTGAAATGTTCATTTGAAACTGGAACATTCCAAAAACTAAAGCGGCCACGACCTTCAAACATTTTTTTCAACCAAAGAGAATGAATAATAACAAGAGGGGGAAACAAATGTTTTGTAACGTGTAGACGTAAAATCAAGAAATTCGCACCACCCTCCCAACGCCGCCTCTGGTTCTGGAAGAAAAGCGTGCCAAATGAAAAATGGTTGGTTCCTCTACCAGCAAGGCAAGTGCCACATCAACCTGTAGTACATACACACATTGTGACATTGTCTCAGAAAAGGGCTCTATAACTTTTACAGTCAAATGACTGAAAGTAGCCAACTCTTACTGGCTTCTTAAGTTTAACTCGTGTGGCCAGATTTTTCAAAAGGAAATACAATCTTCTATTAATCATTTCTATTCTATGTATTTCTTCTTCAACATAGCCACAGCAGAAAGGTAATACAATAGTTCAGGAGTGAGCAACCTTTTTCATTTGAGGGCGCATTACACTTTTTTTTTGGGTGGGAATGGGGGGCCACACATATATAAAATATGTATTTACAACTTAAAAAGGCACAACAGCTAACTATGTATAATGTCTTTAGATTCACATTTATATCTCATTTTACACTTACATTCATTTGTTTACACTCGCAATTGAAGAATTACAACAGAGTTTACAGATTGAATCTTGTTCGCAGAAATGCGATAATTGTAAATTTTAAAAGTAGTATTGTTATATAATTTGTTTACTGTGTGGCGTTGTAGTTTAGATGTAAGGCTCTTGGCTTACAAAACAAGGAGTCTCGGGTTCGAATCCCAGTAAAAAATTGTTTAGAATTTCGGCCAAGAAACGCATTTATAAAGTTTAAACATAAATAATTTGTATTTTTTTTCGTTGCATGTCTTTTTATAGTATGACTTTACTGAAACAAAAAGGACGAGCTTTCCAATGAGGCCAAACGTGGAGGGATCCCTTTAATCATTCGACTGTTGAAGTATAGTAAAGGGGGTAGACAGTTGTGCTGGCAACATGACACCCTCGTTAACCGTGGGCCATAGAAACAGATAACCTTTACATCATCTGGCCCATAAATCGCAGGGTCTGAAAGGGGAACAATCTTTACTACCGTGTATCACAAACTAGATTGACATACAACTTTTCTATCTCCCTTTATAACAATAATTCTTCGTCAGAGAGTATCAAAACCATAACTATTGAAGATGTGTTGACTCTCGAAAGATTGTTGTTGTTTTTTTCCATACCCAACTTCCGCCCAAGACTTGACATCAGGAATTCCCGGTATTTTAATTATTAAGCCAGACTTGAATACTAAGATCAGTGTGAAATATATTTATATGATTTCTTATCCTGAAGACATGTGACATGTGACCCTATATCTATGCATCAGTCAAGAAGAAGACCTAGAAAAAAAATCCGTGGCCTTGCGTGGGAACAATGTCTCTGTTATTCTCATATTTAGATTTACATGATGCGAAGTGGAAGGACCAGCTTAGGCGTCAGCTTTCCTTGACTGACATAGAAGAGAGAACCTGGTTGCATGCAGCCTCAGAACGAGACAGCTGGAGGTCACTCACAAAGGCCGCGGGATTCACATTTGAAACCAAAAGAAAATCCGCTGCCGAGGACAAACGCAGACGACGAAGAGAAAATCATAATCGACCACCTGCGGACAATGGTTATGCTTGGCAAAATATGAAGGTCACAGCTGGGGCTGCGCAGCCACTGGAAATACAGCACACCTCGCATATCTTCGGACTCGAAGACAAGCCTTATTATTATTAGATACTTATATCTTAGTTCCTTGTGTTCAAATATAGGAGTAGAAGCAGCAGGACTATTGCCAAACGTCTTTTTACAAAGCTTATATTAACTCTCACCGTCTGTCTGGAAGAATTATTTCACGATGTTCTCCCTTTTCCTATTCTCCAATCTACTGACACATTGGCACACAATTGTTGTTAGTAATGTTAATCGTAGACAATACATGAATTACAAAAAATAATAACCAGTTAGTTTATCAATTAGTGGTAAGTAATTAATTTTGTTTTATATTAAAAATGGATAGGCAAAGCCTTGCAGTTTTGATAGATGTAGCAGTGATTGTGCAGTGCTTCCTCTCTCTATATTTTTAACAAGTATTTTTTGATTTAGTTTGCTTGTTTGTTTTACAAAAGCTAGAGACGCTTCAACTTGTATCTCGATGAAAAAGATGAGACCTTAGATCCAAATGCTAATAAGAGGTATCTCTCCATATCATAACAACGTGATATTTTTGCTGAAACATTGCCGAAACAAAATATTAAGAGCGCAGACGCTAGGTACCTTAGTGAATAGACAAGGAACCAAAAGATGTATTATACTCTGGTAAATAGACAAGGGAACAAAAGATGTATTATACTCTGGTGAATAGACAAGGGATCAAAAGATGTATTATACTCTGGTGAATAGACAAGGAAACAAAAGATGTATTATACTCTGGTGAATAGACAAGGGAACAAAAGATGTATTATACTCTGGTGAATAGACAAGGGAACCAAAGATGTATTACACTCTGGTGAATAGACAAGGAAACAAAAGATGTATTATACTATGGTGAATAGATTGTTGTTTTTATACACCGGGTAGAAAGAAGGGTGAAAGTGCTCTAGCGTCTGGTGACTACAGATGCTCAACTTGTGAACTTGTGACCGCAGCTGTGTGTTAAGGATTGGAAAATGTGTTCACTACACGACCTATCGAGAGGTAAAATGCCACAGATAAATCAGACAGCCTATCCTAAATAGGCCTACTGTTTCCTTAAGCAGCTCTTTAAAAAATAATAAGCAAAACATGTTTCTGGTCGCGTAAACTTTGTACTGTCACCTAGGTGGTCCATGTCGCCCACCGCCATGAGAGAATTTGGGGCTAGGATGTAATACATTTTTAATTCTAAAGAAACATTCGATAAATATTTGTAAAACAAAATTGTAATGGCAATTATGAGCAATATTAAAATTTCATAAACTAATGTTGTTTAAAATAGAATCGTTTACATTTCTTTGTTTTGTACCTATCTATCAATGTAGTAATTAGCTCTTGTATTGGGGTTCAACACCGATCTTTGTTTTTTTTCCTTGAGCTATAAACTCACCTAACGACACATGTGTAGAGTTGCCGTAAGTCATACATAAGTGCTTGCTCTGTCATTGCTATGAAAAGATCATCTGCGAAGTTCTACACATTCACTAACACATCGGTACGTTGTATTTGCATACAAGCCTGTATATACTTATTGGGCGCAATGGTTACATGGAAGAAGTGAGAGTCTCGACCTTGAGTGACATGCCCCTATTTCATTCAATAAATGAATAAGCTTATAATACAAACACAAACGTTCCAGAGAACAAAGCTAAGAGCATAGCCACCCGATGATAACAAATTTTGCAAACTTTCCAGTTCCCCCCCCTCTCTCTCTCTGACTCTCTGTAGCTCACCTCCATCCAATGACTCAACTAATATCTTCTTTAAATTTCCTTTGATTGAAAGTCCAGTCTTCTGTTCGTTTCCGTGTTTGTCTTTTTTTTTAACTAATTGTTTATTATTTATAATTGTCTACAACTCTCTGCGTAAAATCCATGATAAAAGGTTTCATTGAAAAATTAAAGAAAATTGATAGAAGCACATTTCATTTTTCAATTTATTTGTATTGTTTTTTTTTAAAGGGGGGGGGGGTAGCCATGTTTGACATGAATGTTGTACATGTTTCGAATGTTCCTCCAGAATTGAAAATAATTTACTTCCTAGTCCTAACCTCTCGCAGGACGATGGGGGGGGGGGGGGGTTTGGGAGCTAGCAGTGTATGAACCTGCGACCATCGACAAGTCCGAACAACAGTCCATCGCGCGCGACCAGGCAGCCATCCTACATGTATGCTAAGAATCGTGTTTGTTTTTAAGCCAAGGATAAGAGGTCAGTTGGGGTCAACATTCCAAAGTCAGGACAGGACTGTATTTGACCAGTTGTTCTGCTACACATCCACACATACGAGTGTGTGTACACGTTGTTTTGTTTTATTTATTTATTTATTTTATTTTCACGTGACCAGGAGACCTGGTCCCAAAAGAGGCAGGATGACCTGGGTACTTATCTTATGTTATATAATGCAGACGTTACTTAAACAAAGAACATGATCACGTCCTAGCGTCATGCATTCAGTCATGCATATTAACCAATGACTTACATTCTGCCAAGTCACTGGTTATCCTGACTAGCTTAGGCAACCCATTCCATGCTCTTATACAAATTTGTCCTAGCATATGGGATGATTCGAACTTATGTATCTCTGTGTCATTCTGAGTATTTTATTAAATGTTTTTGTAGTTGAAGATTATGGTTCAGTGTTTTATGCATAATTGCTGCTTTATTTTGGGGAGAAAGTCTAGTAAAGTTCCTCTTTCAGACCCTGTAGTCTATGGGGCAGATGATGTAAAGGTCATCTGTTTCTGAGGCCTCCGGTTAACTAGGGTGTCATGTGGCCAGCACAACAACCAACCGCCTTTACTTTTCTCCAGCTAATGTAAGGTGCCCATTAGAGCTGGGTGGACTCAGAGGATCACGAAAATTCCGAAATTTTAATTCCCAGCCTTCAGCTTGATGTGTACCCCTGGACCACTGTTCGGAAGGCAGGCTTTACCACTCAGCCACCGTGCCTACAAAGCGTAGTCGGCGGCTTTTTTTTTAACCGCCTTTGGTTGTTTTTCTATTGTTGTCCTATAACTTACACAACGACCAGTTGAAACAGTCGCGCCTAGTGACAAGAGGTCTCAATCGAATAGTCCTATTGGAGGAAGCAAATGTAAAGCAAAGATTTTATTTTAGAGAGAAGGAAAACAGAAATGAGGAAAAGGCGGGAGGGGGGAGGAGTTGCTGTAAAAAAAAAAGCAGTTATTTCCCTTTTACGAAAGTTCGGCGTTACACAGCCATAAATAAATATATTTATAATGCCTTTGTATTGATCGATTGGACCTGATAGATTAGATTTCAGAACATTAACTCCACTCACAAGTGCGACTATCTATTCATTTGGCAAGAAGAACGAAGGGTCAACTTTGTAGTGGAGCTAATTAGTCGAGAGAAGTGAAGAAGTTGTTACTTATAAATGAGTACTTATTTTATTTTGGAAACTATAGAATCGTGTCGCTACAGGTAACTTTAGTGCATATATACTGCCCTACAGCTGAGATTCAATGTGGTAGAATCTCCCACCATTTCCAGGGCTGTTAAGTTGCCACTTTGATCTGCCAAGAGATATCTGCTCTCCGTATCTAAAACAAAATTCGTAAAACCAAGTGTTATTTCTACAAGTCTTACATATATCCTTGTGTTAATCGACCAAAGTATGGTAGCAGACAGCCCAAGACCAAGCTCCCTCTCTCTCTCTCTCTTTCTCTCTTAAACAATTTCAAAGTTTTTTTTTCTATTTCACTCAAATTTTGAAATTGCCTGTCTTAATTGGTAAAAATATCAGCGCGCGTGTGTGTGTGTGTGAGTGTGTGTGAGAACCTATTGTGGATCCTTTCAAAGCGAGACATTGCTGATAATAATTCATTTTATAAAGGATTGCTTAGGCCTAAAACAGGTTAATGCATTTCCTGGTGGCAACCCGTACATGATAAAATTTACGTTCGAGCCTCCCTCCAAAGCTGGGGACCTAAAGTAGTGATGTCGGCTCCCGCAGTAGGTCCGTGAGAAAAAAGTTGGTCATAAGTAAAACGCAATAAGTTTCACTTTTCATTTTTACTAATTTAACGCTATATTTAAAATACTAAATTACATAGGACCTAATGAAAGTTTACAAAAACGAGTCCGTTGTCTTTGGTGTTTTTTTTATAGTGTTGCCTTTATAATTTTAAGCATCGTATAAAGTTCTTTATATATATATAAAGTAGTGAGAGGCGAATCGATTGTTGCTGAAATTATCATATTGGACAAACTGGCTTCTAGAAAAGAATTCAATTTAAATTGTATACAGTTTTCATGTTGTGGGGAAATCCTTTTGTCATGCCGATTCCTGAGGTCCCCGGATACAGTATGAGAAACATTGAGTTAAGTGTTATGTGAACTAATAGAGCGTGACTAGTCACCTTTTTTTTATTTAGAGTTTAATGACAAACAACACAGCTCGTTTCTAAATACTAGCCACGCAAGTGAAACTCATAGGCCTCTACTCAAATCTGAAGCTAGAACACATGATAATAAAACAAACACGACCCAAAATACACGTGACAACATGGCGGCTTGACTTGAAACATTTGATCGTTTAGGAGCATCATACACATGCGCATAAACACACACACACAGACACACGAACACATGAGATGTATTTCCTCTGAACATATTTATGTTTTAGTTTTGTGATGAACTAAGAGAAGCAGTACAGAAATTAATCATTGAAGAGACCAAGCACTCCACGTGACCTAGACTGGGATACCACACATGATCTGTCGACCATCTTTCTCCATTCCTCTCTATCTTATGCCTTGGCTAGAATCTCTTTCAATTGCAGGCCCGACCATTCATTTACGTCCCATCGTTTTCTCCGTCTGCCTCTTCTTCTTTATTCTGGTGGTGTTTCATGAAGGAAGGTCTTTGCAAGAAATGAGGCCATAAAGTTTTAGTTTGATGTTTTTGACAGTTGTTAGCAGGTCATTTTGGGGTCCATTCTCCGTTGTGATCCTAATTCTTATCTGTTCCTTTGTGATGCCGACTTTGTATGGGATGTCTAGGAACCTCATATATTAAATATATATCATCTAAATTTCATTGATAGAATCTTTCTCTCTTGTTCCACAGTCATCATCCAAGATTCACACACATAAGAATGTGGCAGTGACCAGGGAGTGCATCGGTCTAAATTTAGTGTCGAGGGTTACACCTTTGTCTTTTCAAGTTGTTTTTTTATTTTTTGCAGGTGCAGATGTCATTTTTCTCCACAATCTTATCTCCACATTTCTTCACATTCTCAGAATAACTTTCTTATCTTCACAATTTCATCTCCACATTATTATATTCGCATTCTCATATTAACAGTCTTATCTCCACATTTTTATCTCTTCATTCTCATCTTCACATTCTTCTTTCTATATTCGGTGTTTTAGTTTGTAATACATCAAATACAATGTGATTGAAAAGTTATTGACTTTTAATTTAATGTATTAACTGAACAAAATAAATAACTATTTTAAAACATCATAAATCATGCAATGCAACGCGCATTCCGTTCAAACTCTTTCTGCCTCCCTTGGGATACGCGTAGGCTACCAGACTTTGGAAAAACTGTGTTAGAAGAGACAATGAGCTGGCCGAGTCTAGATGAAACATTGAGGACTGAGGGAGCAATGTGTATGGTCATTTTAAAAAGTGTAACAATTACAAAGTTATTTTAAACAAGGTTACAAAGACAGTTGGTATGGAAACACAAACTTAAAATCAGCGCCCGAAGTGGTCTACCCAGACAGTTAAAAAGGAAGATTTCAATATTTTCAGACAGAATATCAGAATGAAATTCTATCAAAAGCTTATAACAGAGAAGATTGGTAAAAGAAAGTTGACAGATCCTGTGTGGTGCCCCAACGGTCCAGCAGACCAAGGAATAGGTGAAAGTAAAGGTGAAGCTCAATGTGAACGTGGTCTAACTGGTGTCATAGAATAATGTTCTAAATTGATCTCAGTGTATTTTATGATTATCTTATTGATCTCATTGTTTTGTAAAGAGTCAATCTCTTAGTCAAAGTCTCAAAGGGAAAAACTCATTTCGTTCAGTGTCCCAGTCTCTGCAGTTGACGTGATCATAAGAAGAACTACTTAGTAATTCATGTTTGAAATATATTTTTTTTCTCTTTTAAAAAAATTAAGCATTCATTTTGTAAATGTAATAGTTAGTATGACAGAACTTATCTAACGTAGCATTAAATTTGTAAAGAAATATTAATATTTTACAAAAATCTAAAGCCGTTTGCATAAATTTGTAAAAAAATATGGTAGTGTATTATCTCATGTACTAATATGCCTCATGTGTTTGTTACTATTAATAGTGAATAGTTGTAAAAATGGTGTATTTTTTAATGAAAAAAAACTGCTTGAATAGTTGATTTTAAAAATTAAATTTTCGATTTTAGAAAAAAAAAAGTAGATGTTGCCTCAGAACTTTGAATGGAGTAAAATATCCTGATGTCAGAGTTTCAATATCTTTTCTATTTTACGGACGGACAGTCGGACGGAAGGATAGACAAACCACATCAAACTAATAGCGTCGTTTCCCCTTTCGGAGGGCGCTAAAAAAAGGAAGAAGACGTTGACTTTAATACCCTGTAGACTAGACACGTGATATTGTCACGTGATTTAGCCTGTGCTAAACGAGGGAAATAAGGAAGATGATGACATTGACCTTTAAATTCATGTTGGAGTGGGAAAGTTTCACGTAACAAGAAAAAGAAAAAAAAAATGTATCACTGTAAAAAATAAAGGTTCTTTTAGAATAATTGTATCAATGGACCTCATTCACCAATCGTAAACAAACAACATTTAGTCACGTGATCTTATTGGTAAAACAACGGGAAAAACTGTCACGTGACAACCATTATGAGTTAAACATGAGATCGTAAATTATATAAAAGAGATAGAGCACCACGTGGCTAAATGTTGTTTGTTTAAGATTGGTGAATGAGGTCCATTGTTTTGTATTAGTTATGTAATCCAACTTGCAATAGATCTAGATTTTTCTAGACTAATATTAATAATAATTGTGTGCGATTAGAAACATATGTGAGAAATAAAGTGTACAAAACATTTGACCAGGCAGACAGAGTGAGTTGATATAAGCTTTATGTTCAGGTTTCCGCGCGGTGTTGATTGTTTGAAATATACCTAGTGTAGATCTACGTCTGACTGGAAGTAATGCTGAACTCGAACTACTTCAGTAACACCGGCGAAAGGCCGAAACAATCAAAATATGTAGTCGACGCTGATGTTGTTTTACAAATATATTTAATCATCAAGAATGGAATCGTCCGATGTCAGCTATGTCCGTAAATCCGTATCTCTATTGTACTGCTCTACACGAAGCGTCTTCTTTGTAGCGTCACTTAGAGCATTCTTGTTTTTTAACCAACCTTACGTCATCGTCGCTAAGTAAAACTTTCCCCCATATTCCCGAAACAAATAACTAATTCCTAATCATGTCATAACAACTCCTCCCCCTGACGCTAAAAAAAAAATTGCCCGTCAATTTTTTATCTACTGTCTTAGTCTTACATTGTGCAAGGGCCAAAATGTAGGGAAACATAAAAGACAACACAACTTGAGTCTTGATTGTGATTTCAACTTCTCTTCCTGTGTCCACAATCAAGTTCCTCTGAATACATATTTCCCTCAAGTGTCACTAAGTGATACTGTCCAATGTGATGTGCCATAGGTGACCGCAGACATAGTTCGTATGCGCTGATACTATATGTGTGTCTATCTATACTTCGTCACATCACGTTCCAGAGGTTACACCGCTCTCCCTCACACGTCAGGACAGACATTTTACCTAATATGACAAATTGACATTTATCAATACTCGTTCTCCCACTATACATCTAACGTTCGTTCGGGCATTTACAAGTGTATTTTATTTCCTCTCTCCACTTACTTGTTCCCAAACGACCTAACTCTTGACTGATGTATGATCCTGATCAAATACAAAGAAAAAATAATAAAACTTACTTTTCCTTGATATCACTACATCGTCGCCTTATAAATGCCCTATCTATTCATACATCCATACATCCAATTCATACATACTACCCGAAATAACTAAACAACATGAGTTAATGTAAAAATAACCCAATTGCATGTATATTATAACATAAATATCCTATTCCAAGATACATTAAAACAACCTAGTACCCTTTTAGTTATGACTACTAGTTAAGTCAATTAATTAAGAATAAACAATTTAAATAAAATCCAACTTATTTACACACTACAATCGTATAGTGCTATGTTTCACAGGCTATCTACACCGGTTAGTCGATGGCGTAGAGTCTGGTTCCGGTTGCTGGTTCCGACGCAGGTACGGTGGTTCCGCGTGGTCGTCTGTACAAAGCGAAACTGGAACGGTCCAGCAGTTGACACAGCGACAAAGTCAGAGTCCAGTGCTAAAATACCGGCTATCTGGCTATCTAACGTGTAGCACAGATTCAGCCGAGCCGTAGAGCAGAATAGCACTACTGCATGAAATCTATCACTTAGGTGTCGTAGGAAGAACGATGGCTCCTACGTCAAAAGTTCTTTGGCGTGACCTCAACGGTCGATCTTGGCCTTGCAGAGGTGACCTTCACGTTCGTTCTCACTATGCCGGGCAGGCGATATCTCTTCAATACGGCTTCGACAGGACGGTTTTCTTCCCTTCCACAAACTGTAGCCTTCTCGATAGCGAACTACAGGCTTCAATACGATGCCCCAACGTATGGGCGTTTACAAATTACAAATGTAGATCTAAATCTATATTTCGTTACCTCCTAGGTCGACGAGTCCTGGATCTCACTGGCTTTCCTTCGCCGACGTGGCTGTATAATCAGGGTCTAGCTGCAGACTAGGCCGATGACGTTAACTTCTGCCTCTTCCTAACAGAGGGCTTCTATTCTTCTTGATGTTGCTGCCAGTTAGCTCCGAGTCGGGGGTCGCCACGTTGTTCAGGCTTCCTCGCGGTGTTGATTCTTTGAACTATATCTAGTGTAGATCTACGCCTGACTGGAAGTAATGCTGAACTCGAATTACTTCAGTAACACCGGCGAAAGGCCGAAACAATCAAAATATGTAGTCGACGCTGATGTTGTTTTACAAATATATTTAATACTCAAAAAGGAAATCGTCCGATGTCAGCCATGTCCGTAAATCCGTATATCTATGCTACTGCGCTACACGAAGCGTCTTCCTTTTAGCGTCACTTAGAGCGTTCTTGTTTTTCAAGGACCGTATTTTGGGCAACACTTTTCTAAATGGAACTTGGATATTTGTAAAAATATGTTTTTTAAATTAATCTGTATCGATAGCTTGATCCTCAAGAATATTTTTAGCTGATTTCATAGGGAAGAGCCGCAATTAGAATTACGCAGTCTGTCTGTCCGAAGCAGGACGTTTTGGCGCCGCAGTTTTGGTGCCGACGTTTTGGCGACGGGACGTTTTGGCGCGAAATACATTATATACGTTTATTGTATTATTTCTTTTAAAAGAATTATTCATATCTATGTTTTGCATGAGTGTTTGTGTGAAGACATATTTCTCACGTACTAAATGTAAATGTGTGTTTGGTTTTTCACATCATTTTCTTTAATAAACATTTTGACTTGTGTATGTGTGTTTATTAAGAGGAACACTTTTATTTTAAAAAAATGTTTTATTAGATATTACTTTAAAATGAAAAACAAAATTATACGATGATAGATTAAAAATGTTAGCAAATGTTTGGTATGTATAGCTGGAGATACCATACAGTCATTAAATAAACCAATGTTAATGTCAACAAAAAATGTTAGTGTAAATATGAAATTGTGCGCATGTTAGTGTAAATGTGAAATGGTGCGCATGTTAGTGTAAATGTGAAATGGTGCACGTGTTAGTGTAAATGTAAAATGGTGCGCATGTTAGTGTAAATGTGAAATGGTGCGCATGTTAGTGTAAATGTGAAATGGTGCACATGTTAGTGTAAATGTGAAATGGTGCGCATGTTAGTGTAAATGTGAAACGGTGCGCATGTTAGTGTAAATGTGAAACGGTGCGCATGTTAGTGTAAATGTGAAATGGTGCGCATGTTAGTGTAAATGTGAAACGGTGCGCATGTTAGTGTAAATGTAAAATGGTGCGCATGTTAGTGTAAATGTGAAATGGTGCGCATGTTAGTGTAAATGTGAAATGGTGCACGTGTTAGTGTAAATGTAAAATGGTGCGCATGTTAGTGTAAATGTGAAATGGTGCGCATGTTAGTGTAAATGTGAAATGGTGCACATGTTAGTGTAAATGTGAAATGGTGCGCATGTTAATGTAAATGTGAAACGGTGCGCATGTTAGTGTAAATGTGAAACGGTGCGCATGTTAGTGTAAATGTGAAATGGTGCGCATGTTAGTGTAAATGTGAAACGGTGCGCATGTTAGTGTAAATGTGAAATGGTGCGCATGTTAGTGTAAATGTGAAATGGTGCACATGTTAGTGTAAATGTGAAATGGTGCGCATGTTAGTGTAAATGTGAAACGGTGCGCATGTTAGTGTAAATGTGAAACGGTGCGCATGTTAGTGTAAATGTGAAATGGTGCGCATGTTAGTGTAAATGTGAAACGGTGCGCATGTTAGTGTAAATGTGAAATGGTGCGCATGTTAGTGTAAATGTGAAATGGTGCGCATGTTAGTGTAAATGTGAAATGGTGCGCATGTTAGTGTAAATGTGAAATGGTGCACATGTTAGTGTAAATGTGAAATGGTGCGCATGTTAGTGTAAATGTGAAATGGTGCACATGTTAGTGTAAATGTGAAATGGTGCACATGTTAGTGTAAATGTGAAACAATGCACATGTTAGTGTAAATGTGAAATGGTGCACATGTTAGTGTAAATGTGAAATGGTGCACATGTTAGTGTAAATGTGAAATGGTGCGCATGTTAGTGTAAATGTAAAACGGTGCGCATGTTAGTGTAAATGTGAAACGGTGCGCATGTTAGTGTAAATGTGAAATGGTGCACATGTTAGTGTAAATGTGAAACGGTGCGCATGTTAGTGTTTATGTGAAACGGTGCGCATGTTAGTGTAAATGTGAAACGGTGCGCATGTTAGTTAAATGTGAAACGGTGCGCATGTTAGTGTAAATGTGAAATGGTGCACATGTTAGTGTAAGTGTGAACTTGTGCGAATGCGTGTTGAAATGAGAAGAGAACAACAAATGGAGAAATAGAAACGAGAGAGTGTTATAGTGTTTGATGGACATTACATGAGCTCTTAACGAGGACGTGGTTGTTTTAGTGTTACTGTACTGTTCAAAGAGTCTCATCTTAGAAAGAAACGTAACAAATGTGTGGCTTAGTAACTAAATCTACTAGGTTACCTATCAATCGGGCTGGAGTTCGAATCTCTACTCAATCGAAGTTCTTTTTGTCGAGCATTTAATTTAAGTCATCACTGAAACCTTTTTCTAGCTACCTCCCGTCCCCTACAGATACAGAATGGTTTAAGCATGAAACTTGCGCTATACTAAAGAGTATCAGAAAGTTAGTACATTATAATTTTCTCATTGTATATAAAACGGCTTCTATTTATCTTTAAATCGGAACTTGTTTGTTTTTAAAGTAAATATGCAAATTTTCGCTTATACACAGTTTTAAAAACCAATGATTGAACTTTGTTTTTCAGTTCTACTTTGTAGGAGAGGAACAACAGCAAATCTTGATCTACTGTCTTAAAGCTAAACCCAGACACTGATAATACTTCGTGAGTCAGTGATAAGATTGTCTAAAAGAACTAACTCCATTGTAGTGTTTTAAAACATTTCAGAATCTACACCAGTGATTCCCAAGTTTTTTTCCTTAACGGAACACTTCGCACATTCTGAGTATTTAGCGGAACACTTTGCTTATTTCTAATTTTAGATTAATTCACGTGATGGCCTACTAATTATTTATTTCAGCAGCTTGTGTAGCATATATTCAGGGCTCGCGAAACATTAGGGTTCAATGGAAGACATTATGGGAATCACTGATCTACACTAGCACTTTAACGTTTGTTTGCTAATGTTTTCAAATATTCTTTCATGACGATCTGTAAGACTTATTTTGTATGCACTTTGACACAAAGACCAGTCCTGCGTGGCTAGTGAATCAATTAAAAAAAAACTCAAAAGTATACACTTTTCTTTAGAAACATACATATATTAGACATAAATGGATAGCAGCACCAGGGGCCAAGTTTTTAAGAGAGAAAGTAGTGATTTTTTTTAAATGTTCGACCTACGAGGAAGGTCTAATAGGTCAATTATATATTGGTTCGTTTATTATATGGACATCTAGATTAACAAATAAAAATTTAGTGCAAGATGACATTCACAAGATACCTTATTTGGGACATGATCATAAGTATTCGAATCATTCTAATCTTTTACAAGATTTCCACTATTTCTGCTGTGTAACCGGTTATGTTGGCATTTCGCTTGCCAGTAAGTGTCTCCAGTAGTAATACAACATCAATTACCCACTCGTGGAGGAGTCTTGAGAGCTCTAAAATTTTGGGTATGACCCCACACATGTGTAATTGTAGAATCGTGTGGGACCTAGAGTTAATAGGCTTAGTCCCTAAGGTGGTTGAATCCCACTAATATCTAATTGGCTTGTTTGAGAGACGAAGCTCTCGTCACTATATTGCATCCAGTCAGTTCTGCTGACACGAATCATTATGTACAGAAAGTTGGAGCGGACATCCATCAACCTTATTCGTATCGGACCTCTGATGGAGGTATGAATGCAGTGTAAGCTGAGAAGAAAAATTTGTTGGAGGAGTTAAGTCCATTTGTCGCGACCTGACAACTTCCCCCTCATCGGGGGGCGACCAGTAGTGGATTTTTCGTACCAAGGCTTGACGTCCATGAACCTGGGGCGCTAAGCCTGTTGGAGTCTGCTGTGCCCGCTTTTTTTCATGTCTTTACTTGTCATAGATGTATGGTTAAGGCCGTTGGCGGCCTAAGTTACTGCTCTAATGTTGAGTAAATGTAATAAAAGAAGACGAGAAAAAAAAACCCAACTTTTTGCAATTGCATTTTTCATTTTATTTAGTAGATTTTTTAAACTCCAAATTGTTATCACTACTTTTAAAGGTCTACTTGTATTTTTTATTTGCAATGTAAATATATTGTTGTATTTTTAAAAACTACTTTTAGTCTTTTATTCAACATAGACCTTTTATGCTTTGGCCCCTAAAAGTGTGTCATATCGGAGACACAAATATTCGTACGATGGCCTGACGGTGACAAGGGATTCTCCATTAAGGCACGGGCTCCTATGTCGTAAGGCTCCTCTATGTCGTAAGGCCCCTCTATGTCGTAAGGCCCCTCTATGTCGCAAGGCCCCTCTATGTCGTAAGGCCCCTCTATGTCGGAAGGCCCCTCTATGTCACGGGGCTTGGTGTGGCTGCCACAGTCGCGACACCTTAAAGCTGGCTCTGTTCTACATTGGGATCATGTTCGAACGGTGCATTTATTTCTTTTGGTGCCAAAAAATTATCCCATAGAGAATTGGATAAAAACATTATTAAAACTTTGTCTTTCCTGTCTTTTCCGTTGAAAGTTTTATATGTTTGTCATGTGTAGTCATTGTGATAGTAAGTGTATGTGTTTTGAGTAGCTGGTAGTGCTCGTGTGTGCCTGTGTATGAAATGACCTGTGGACCTTGAGTGTACATGGTTGAGGGAACAGCAGTGTGTCTGGACTGTGTGTAAAAGGAAGTCAGTTTTACAGGACAAGTGGCTGGAGTAAAGAACATAAATAGAGACTAATAGAATCATTGTGTTTATTGACGCTCATGTTGGTTTAGTGTGTTGCCGTTCGTTGCCCCTCCCACCTTTCTCTACTCACCTTGTATTATCTTAGATCTTGAATAGATTCTAGTTCTTCTTATTTGCATAGTTTTCTATTTTCAATGATCTACCATGGCTTGGCTAAATCTGCACCCGTCACCGGTTTGCTTTGTATTTCTACCTCCTGTGCCTCCCATCCTATATACAGCTGTTTACAATTAGTCGGTAGTCGCGATAAGTTGTGACATAGTTTGAAGAGTTAGTGCCTCCTTCACTTCCTCCTCCTCCTCCTCTACTAGTAACGAAACTCCCCCTCCCTCCCCTCCCAATTTCCTCTCTAGAAGTTTTTTTTCCTTTAACGTTTGCGCACATAGGTGCCAACATTTGGTGGGTGAGATAGGGAAATATTAGTGCCGGACTTAAATAAGTGGAGGCCCCGAGCTGGAGTTTTGTGATGCTCCTCATCTCGTCAAGCTTGAATGTAAAGGCACTTCATAATTTGCTGAGACTCTCTATAAACACTTATCTAATCTTATCGTATGAAATAAAATACAGACGTTACTTCAAAACCAAGATGATTACGCCCTATGGGTCAAGCATCTAGTCATGCATGTTATCCAGTGATTATTTTCTGCCAACCCATTCCATGCTCTAATAGCTCTAGGGAAGAAGGGGTGTTTGTACAAATTCGTCTAGCATATGGAATGAAGAAAGTGCCTTTATCTGCCTGGGAATAGCTGCCCGTTCGTGCCGTTGGCGTGCTGGACTGTCGTTCAGATTTATCGATGGTTCATGGTGGCTGAGTGGTAAACCGCTTGGCTTCCGAACTGAGAGATCTCACGTTCAAATCCATCAAAATCTAATGTGTACCCAACATTAGTTGGGAAAGTGAAGGCAGTTGGTTGTTGTGCTGGCTACATGTCACTCTCGTTAACCGTAAGCCATAGAAACAGAAGCCCGATACATAGCAAGGTCTGGATGTGGGTATTTTACTTTTTTTTATTTATAAGTTCATATCAAGAGATCCTCTGGCCTCCTAAAGACATTCCTGCAAGAAACAGTACAGGAAAAAGAAGAAGAGGTAGACAGAAAAGCTATAGGAAGACAAAGAATGGATGGTCCTGGAATAAGAAAATCTTGACAAGGCTAATACAGAAAGACGGTCAATGGTTCATGTGTCGTCTCTTAACGGCAGGGCTCTAGATTTTCTAAGAGCTTATGACCTCCGACAGATTGGGACTCCAAACTAGTGTCCTGGAATAAGAGATTCTTGACAAGACTAATACAGAAAGACGGTGAATGGTGGTTCTTAAAACCCTTTTCACCATGAAACTCCTTTATATTGTCGAAAATTGCCCAAAAGACACCGAAGTAAAAAAGTACATACATTACAAATTAAAAAAAACAACAACACATTTTTGAAGGAGTATTTAATGAGATTCTAACCTTTTCTTTATGTAAAATGTTTGTAAGTTATGACCGCACATCTCCCAGTAGTATATATATCTAATCGGTGCCATTTTGTATGATGAGTTTTATGATATCAATGAATCTACGCTCTATAATGACAAGACGGAAAATTTCATTGACCACTAATGCAGGATATACAATTGGAATATGTTTCTGTAACCAGAATTTGAGGTCTCCTTGTTTAAATATTAAGTTCTCGTTTGTAAATATTTCAATCCTGTATGGATTCATCTGAGACGGGGATCTGGGTCTGTCCGCAAGCAAAGGGGTTAAATTCCAAGTCGAGAAAATCCAAATAGGGATTGCCTTCGGCAAAGGTCGTCAACAAAAAGTACGTAGTAGCGGTTTGTAACGTGTTGGACGCGACCCCTTTAGGGTAGAAAGAAGAGTTGCCAGTAATGAATTTACTTCCCGTAGCTAGAAGTTTACTAAGTCATTGTCCGCTAACTTATCATCATACATGGCCTCATCAATTGGACAGAGGCTTAAAAAATTATAGAGAATTGATATTTTTCATTAAACACAATGGAACTATGTTATTCTTTTTAAGTTACTACAACATAGTTCATGTAATCAAATATTTTAAACTAATAACAAGTTTACAAAGACAGTTTACATTAAAAGATTTTAAAAGACTGCTTATACCTATTACATTTTGTAAATTTAAAATTTAAAAGTTTTTTTTTCGCCAATTTTAAAAATTACGGGATAATGCCGTTTGGGTATATATCTTGAGATTTATTTAGTTTTCGAGATATTATTTTTCCATTCGAGCTTTTATTATCTAGTTTTTACCAATATTAATTTTTGTACAAAATATCTTGCCTTCTGTAAAATATTTGACATGAACAACATAGAATGCATAAACAAATAAGTCTTTTTAATCTCTCACTAATTCTATTGTGGTTTTGTTTTGTTTCTTCCGATTATCCCTTAACATTGTTCCTTATGGTTTTAAAGTCAACGTTTTGATTTTTTTAAATGATGTACGAATTGTGATGACTGATCCATCTAAAAGGTCACCAATCTGATTCCAATTCAGAGCAGCCTTGACCGAATAGTTCTGCTTTCAATTTGAAGGTTTATTTAAATCGGTGAAAAAAAGCAAACATCTCGTACCTTATTGAATCCCTCCATGCCATCCATGGACTCCTATTTTCTAATAGGCATTGGTTTACCTCAAAACGTAAAGGTTCGTGGACTTTTTCAGCAGATAGTTTGAGACCCATTGAGCTCAGACAAAATGTTACCCTAGTGCTTGAGACAGGTTAGGCCTCTATGCGACTGTTTTAGAGAACTACAAGCAGATACTTCTTAACCACCACAGTGTTGCCAAACGTAATATTTCAACTATTGTCGGTAAAAATAACAACTACTAAATGGAACAAAAAAACAAGGGTCAGAATGTAATAAAAATTATATACACACACATACACATATATAAATATATTTTTTGGAGGGGGGGGGGCGAAAAAAATCCTGGCTAAGCCCAATGTTTTTATTCAATAATTGGATCTAGATATCTAGGTCGAACAGTTTTTTTTTTTTTTGGTTCCATTCCTAATATTTTTATATTTTCAATTCATAAATTCGCTTAACCTAGAACATTATCATTTTCTTGAATTGTTTTTAATGCACTATGTCAGTAACTATTTCAGTGATACGAAAACTAAGACCCGTGGGTAATATATGGCTAGTAGTCACATTAACCTACAATATGAATATAGTGACTAAATAGAAGAATAAAGAAATTTATTAAGTCAAATATCAAATCTCATTATTTGCTAACACATATTTATTTTAAGAATGTAAATAAATAATGTTTCGTGGTTAAAGATATAAAGTTTTGACAATGTATATCAGAGATATACAATGCAGGTGTAAGTACATAACATTGGCAAAAACACAATAACCTGTATTATATTTTTTTTTTACTGGCATAGCGCTGAGCTATAAGGTTAAGAAACGCTGCTCTAGTGGTAGGACAGTTATGTAACTAAGAGTCTTTTCATTATCTTATTTAACGGCCTTTATAATTTAGGCGTACAAAATTTACGCAGCAATATTTCGAATTCAGTTAGTGTCATATAGGAAATGGTAACATTCAATATATATGTATTTTTTTCAAGTATCTACAATAAAGTTTATATTTTAAAAAATTGACTACAATATGTTGATGAATACAAAGCATAAATTAGAAGCTGTCACTTTAAAACATAACATTATGAAGATCAGAAATAAATATTTAGAGATTCATAAATAGACCTTGTTTTTTTTTTCCCACAAACAATGAATTGTTTTATGTTAATGTTCATTATCTCCCCCTAAGTATTTGAATTACAAAACTTTTACTTCCCTTTCTTGATGACTTAGACATAAAGCATCAGACACAAGCTAACGTCCAATGCCTTGATACATCAAACTTGAATTTAGAATCTCTATATAGATAGATCGACACATGGGCTCTATTTAAATAGACATAATTTAAACATGTATTTATATACTTTATAAAGTAGAAAGTGAGGCGTATGTATGCATGTATGTTTACGAATAGAAATCAAAACCGCTTAATAAAACTTGACAGAAATGTTCCAACTCCTAAAATGAGAGTCGAGGTCTGAGCAGAAAATGTTCGCCTACATAATGTGCATGTTAATGTACCTGGATGACCTTTACTTTCAGTTATGACGTGATAACGAGGACTTCTATGTTAGAAGACTATATTTTTGGACGAATGTCAAGAATTCGATTACATTCTTACTAAGACCATATATAGGTCTATATGTTTAGCTTCGATAATTAATAATTTAAAGCTAGACCTTAGAATAGGTCGTCAAAATAAATGAACTGATAGTAACATTATATGTGGCATTATAAAGCCTATATTTTATCATTATTTTTTTCCTTAACAAAAGTAACTATTTCATAGTTGTCTACTTAACAGCTGACAGAGCTCTTAAAAATATGCTTCATATGAGAATTAGACATGAAACGGACTATATTATTTTCTAAATAAAGATAAAATATGGCAATCCTATTATAGGAATAGAATCCAATAGGTGTTAAAGCATGGAAGTGCTACAGTAAATAACGTATTTATTAAATTCAGAAAGGAGATAAAGCGTGAGTGAGGTTTAGGGTTAGGGTTATACACACAGACAACATAAACTCATAACATGAATACATAAACAACATATACTCATAACATATAAACATAAATAACATATACTCATAACATATATACATAACATATATACATAACACAAATTATAATAATAATAATAAGGCTTGTCTTCGAGTCCGAAGATAGTAAGGAATGCATTTTTTCCCGTGGCTATGCAGCCCAAGCTGTAACCTACCCAGTGGAAGCATAGCTATTGGCCGCAGGTGGCCAATTTAGATTTTCTTTTGGTCTCAAACTTGTAGTCCGCGGCCTTTGCGAGTGACCACCAGCTGTCTCGTTCTGAAGCCACATGCAACCAGCTGTTTTCTTCTATGTCAGAAAATGCAAGTTGACACCTAAGCAGGTCTTTGAAGTGTTTCCGAGGGGCGCCTCTGTAACGTCGACAATCTTTTAGCTCAACAAAAAAGACTGCCTTTGGTATACGTTCGTCTCCCGTACGGGATAGGGACCCTGCCTAGCGGAACTGTTTGACCACAAGAAGTCGACGTCCGTGTTGCGTCTGTTCTATGTCTGTTCTATTTATGTGAATGTTTTTGTTTATGTATTTACTTTCGAAAAAAGAGTCGTTGACCTTGTAATCACATCGAAATTTCATAAAAATCAATAAAGCAGACTTGGTCTTAGAAGTATTTTTAAAAATGGTAGGAGCCTCCACAAGGACTCCCCGGTGACTCCACATACTTAGGTCCGGCCCTGCGTCTAATCCAGATTAGTTATCTGGCCTGCAATAAGGAATGTGTTCTCAAGGTTGCTATTGAAACCACTAACACTGGATTTCATCGACTCGAGAAGATTTGCGTTCATTTATCCCGTAATACGAGTATAACGAATTTCTCTGGCCTGGAGGCTGATAAAGGATAGACACTGTTGAACAAGTGTATATTAGTAAATTCCATAAAGTTCCAGGACAACTGGTTGACTGACAAGTAGAAATGTGTCATGACAAATGTAATTATGTCCCCTCCTTTTATCAGAACGTTGACTGTTGCACACACCACACACACACACACATAAAGCTTGAGAAACGAAGCACAAATTTAAATACAGTCTTACTCTATAGCATACTACACACAAATATTACATGTTGTGAATTAAAAAAAGAATGGCTCTTAGATTCAAACTTCGACTGTGTAAGACAAGTTTGGCGACAACTGTAGTAAATGGAAGTCTTTGTTGGAAGAAACATAATGAAACGTTTCATAATTAGAGTAGCTTTTGATTTCTAAGGCATCCTAATAGTAGGATAATTAAAACAACGAGCTCAGGTGCAAATTAAAGAATGTTGAAATTTATAATTATTTATTAAAATTTTGATCGTAACTTAAAGTGCTTCGCAATCAAATGTTGAAAAGAAAAGAACTAGGAATTTAATGTATTAACATACTTGAACCAAACTTTTTGTTTTGCAATATAATACATTTTGTGGTTTTAAATTAAATATTGCAATACAAATTCTCTATAATAAGTCAAAATTTGTTATAATAAATAATTACATGTTAACAAGTTTCATTGCCTCCCTTTAAGCAAATGCTATTTTAAATTTACAGTGAAATTTCTGGAGAGCAAAACGACAATAAATAATGTTTTCTATCCTGATACACTTTGGAGGGGAAGTCCAAACTTCGGCACGTAGGTCATATTCAGCCAGTCCAAAGAATAGGGCTCACTGTGGATAACAGAGACCTTGTTTCATTAAACTCGACATTTTCTGTTATTCACAATACAAACGAAATACACAAGAAAGACACACACACACACACATACCCACACACACATACAAACATACACACACATACATACATACATACACACATATATAACTATCGCCTTAAGAACTACGCTTCTGTGTACTTCTTGGTAAGGACAAATAACTTGAAACACCCTGACTGAAATTGGAATAAAGGAGTTTTAAAATCTTTTATTCTAGTCTTATAGGGAGAGGAGACGCCCACTGTGTCCAGATCTGATGTAACAGTGGTGCCAACCGTCTTTAATGATTGAATGTGTTTTGGAGAGGCATGTTGTATGAAATATAAATCTCTAGAGACTAGAAACAAAAGCGAACGATGTGGTGACACCCAAGCTTGACTCTTTGTTTCTAATTGATACTTGTGTTAGACATATTTGCTTTTGTATAAAGTAGCTTCGTTAAGGGTAACTAACCGGTCGGAGAGAGAGAGAGAGCCAGAGCCAACTGGAAGCTGACAGGCCCATAATCTCCGCCAGGACCATCAGTACCATAACTACCATCAGTACCATCACTACCACCACTACCATCAATGCCATCACTACCATCAGAAAAATTACTATCGTTAGTACAACCACTACCAGCAGTACCAGCAGTACCATCACTTCTATCATTACCCTCACTACCATCAGTACTATCAATACCATCCATACCATCAATACCACCACTACCATCCATACCATCAATACCACCACTAGCATCGATACCATCACTACCATCAGTAATGAAACATCAAGCAGATGGGTAAGAAGTGAGTAATGTTCGCGAGACTCGCCCAGAACAGAGTCGCCTGGAGCGAGTCCTCTTATCACAATGGCCTGAACACTCAACTGTAACGTCACAACCTGTGGGAAATGGAGACCCATAGCATCGTTGCCACGGAACAGATTTGGTCTCGCCTAGAAGAACCAGAGGCTGATATTAAAATTGAAAAAAAAAGTTTTAAAAAATTGTAGAACTGGGAATTTGTAAATTATCAGCAGACTGCTTTTAATCCCATTGGTATGTAGGCTCAAACATTGACTTTGATTCCAAAAGTTTACTTCCATTTTTACAAAAAGGGAGACAACCATACATTCATTTCATTTCCTCATATCTCCAATATTCTAGCCTTGACAAACCAAACCAGGACTGTCCACTGTGTTATTGTTGTGTAAGTGCACAATAGTGACTTGGGATTAAAAAAAGAGTAATAAAATAGATAACCTATGGACATAATTAAATGTATTACTGTGGATTTTGTTTCTCTCTAACGGAGCTCTACCCTGGCAGTGCCAGAGAATGACTATTACTTAGTTTTTGATATAATAATAATAATATTTATTTATATTTATTATATATCAATTTGTTTGACAATTGTGCAGTGCGCTAACAATACATTATTAGAGCAAACAATGTGTAGGGCAGTGAACAAACTAGACATTCGTACCCAAGTTTCTCTGTAAAATGATTAGAGCTACGTTGATCCTTGGTCAAAGAAATGTGCATTCTCATTTCCATGGAATTGAAATATCTGTGAAGTCATTTCTTTTTTTTTTTAATGACTAATGAATGACTATCTTCTACCAGACATAAGTACGTTTGGCCATTGTATTGTCTTGTCTGCTTTTGCTCTTCTTTATTTGGTGTGTGTGTGTGTGGGGGGGGGTCGTTGATGGAAAGTTATGCCCCTTTTAGTAACTCACATAATATTGTATATTATCCCCCTTTTAGGGATACTGTATAGAGTAGGAAGAGATGTGCCCATGCATAGGAAAGACTACTCTGGTAGCCGAGATGGCTGATTTAACTTTTTATGATCTTATAGTGCTCTTATTTTAAGTTTGATTATATTCCAGTATCTATCGTAAAAGGGGAGTAATCTTTTTTTCTCTACCAACATCTATCCTTCTCGCCTACACTTACAGTTCCTTACCATTAGGAGCGATCATGGATTAGAATTTCATAGTCCCCGGTGTTCATTCTGCATTGCATGAGATGGCTATTGAAATGATGTTTTGTAGTTCGTGTGTTGGTCATCTTGAGAATGATGACCATTTCCAATAAAATTATCCTCGCTAATATTGAGAAGCACTTTTTGTTGTTTACAGTTCGTTGTTTGTTGTAAAGTTCCCCCTTTCAGACCTTGTAGTCTTTAAGGTAGATGATGTAAAAGTCACCAGTTTCTGCAGAAAAATTCTTTGCAGCACAATGACCAACCACCAATACTTTTTCCCAACTAATGTCAGAGCTGGGTCAGGACTTAGTGATTTTACCATACAAAAAGGAATACAAGACACCGATTGCAAAGACAAACAGACACAAAAACTCTTTTGTCGCCTGGCGATCAAACCATTAAATACAATTAATACAACTATCTGATATTAACATTTCACATACAAATTATGAGTGAGCCTGGTGTTAATTTATATTATGGTTTTCTATAGTTATAATGTTTTGTTTGGCGTAAAGAACACATTGTAAGACAAATTTCCTTGTGGATTCACAAGATTATGAGCCCATTATAAATAGTTTTAAATTTAAAAAATCCAAGTCTTTACCAGGAATCGATTCCAAGCGCTTTGCTGCTCAACCACCGAGCCTCCCGATGTCTGTTGTAGAATTACTCTGAGTTATATATGACTAAATGCATTACGCGTAGGACGTAATCATCTTCTTTTCGTCTGTATTATATAAGATAAGATAAGAAGATATTACTTTTCTTTATAGACTTAAAACTGTTTTAACTAACATAGCAGAAGGCAACAAAGGCCGCCGGATACACATTTGAGAGCAAAAAAAAATCCACTGCCGAGGACAGACGTAGACAGCGACAAGAAAATGTACATCAAATAACGGCGTAGAATAGTTCTGTCTGCACTGCAGGTCCGGCAAGCTAGGGGCAATTTTATCGATTGCTTCAAAATTGGGCCCCGCAAATTACCTTCAATTACAAATTGCGCGGTGGCGGAGTGGTTAAGCGCTTGGCTTCCGAACCTGGGGTCCTGGGTTCGAATCTCGGCGAAGACTGATTTTGAATTCCGGGATTTTTAGGGCATTCCTGAATCCGTCCACCCAACTCTAATGGGTACCTGACAGTTTGAAAAAGTAAAGGCGGTTGGACGTTGTGCTGGCCACATAACACCCTGCTCGTCAACCTCTGGCCAAATAAAACAGATGCCTTATAGATTGCAAGATCTGGAAGGGGTACTTTACTTTTGACTTTACAAATTGAATCAGTCAACTATTTGTAATGGTTCTTGTCAAAGGCTTTAAAGATGTAGGTTTTAGAGAGTTAACATATTTAGTGTAGCGTACGATTGACGTAACTTTAATTAATCCGCTTGCCCCCATTGCATTTGAGTTGCTTCCTATGCATGTTGTATAATAAATGTAAATAAAATGGTCTAGTTCAAAGTAATAGTTTTAACTGTAAAACAAAAAATTAGAAGAGGGACCTTGTAGACATTCAATATATTGGACTCCGCAATTTGTAAGGCCGGCCCTGTTTTACTGGTGCACTGGATGTGGCGAAAAGTGTAGATTTTGGTTGGGGGGCTCCTCATAAATCTTAGGACTCAAACCCAAACCTTATTAGTATACACTTCGTAGTGTACTTTGTTTCCATGTTGACAAGTGTATTATATTTTAAAAAAACACAACTGTATCAGATTCAGTTATTTCAATGTTAGTTTTCGTTCTAAAGCAAATTGTCTGTTTTCCTGACCACTTCTACTTTATTAATAAGACATCTCCTAGATCTACTAAATGGAGTTAATAATGCTAATTTCTTGGTTCAACTTAAAACATAGGATTATCTTATCTTATTCATTGCAGACGTTATTTCAAAACAACATAATTACACCGTGTTTATGTGTTTATCTAATTGAGCATGTCAAGAGAGAGAGAGAGAGAGAGAGAAATTAAATGCATTGCCAGAAGACAACAGCTTTGTCTGCATGAGATGCGGGAAAATATGCTGGTCTCAACTGGGTCAGCTATGTCTGCATAGCCATTTGATTCACTGCACGCATCCTTAATATCCGGAATCGAAGACTTGCTATTATCATGTTAAAATGAGTTGTAGACTGTACTTCCTAGCTGGTTCACACAATCTATTCCATTCTCTCTAAACACTTGGTAAGAAGCACTTGCACGAATTTGTTTTAGCATATGGAATAAGAAATGTGCTTTTATCAATGTCATTTTATTTATGTTTTTGTATTGTAACTTTTATGTTTTAACATCTAGTTTGATAGCGAGAATAATGTCTAGGTGATTATAGCGCTCTTTAAAGTTAAGTATCTAAATATGCATTGCCTAGGGAAAAAAAAACAATATATATTCAATATTTAAAATACACAAAAACATACTTTAAAAAAACAACAACAATGGTTATACTAAATGTCATGTAATTAAATTTGTAATAAAGTCTCAGACGACAATCCTTTATTTTGAACAATAATTTATTCATTTATCTACATTGTATAATAGGTTACGCATTATATAATCCACACATATAACAATATATTTAAGACAATAACAGAATCTTACTTTAAAACCGTATTTATTCTCTCCCTTTTATCACTTTTAAAACAAGACAAATAAAAAAAAGGATGTTTTCTTATAAATATACATTTGATTTGAAGGCGATGGACCATGAAACCTGTACATGGAAACAAAAAAAAAAAAAAAATTAGTTCAGGCCAAATAAAAGGCTTCACATATTACTAGATTGTACAACTTTATTTCTCTAAAATAATCTGACTTGTTTACAATGACAATTACATCTGTAGACGAGTTTATGATTATCATATGAACACTGAATCCTTTCTGTTCGTAATTATTTTTTATAATCCGGCGGAATTATTTATTTACTTATTTATATTTGTATGGATTAATGTGATTAAAATTTCATAATTTTGTTATCAGAAAATATGTTATGTTATAGATTTAAATGTGAATGCATGCTCTTTAGAAAAAAAAAAGAATTTAATGTTTATAAACCAAAACTTAATTTAATAGGGTCAAAGCAACAATGGCATATAGTCAATTAGGAGAAAAAGAGAGGATATACTCAGCGAGAGAAAAGCAACATAAGTAGGTCAAAGTACACACCTACAAACTTACAGTACTTTCATACAAGTCTCTTACAACATTGATAATAGTCAAATACCAGAAATTGAAACTAAGGCCCACAATTTAGCATACATTTTTACTTCTGTAGTCTAACATAGAGTACACGAGTCTTGGCAGAAAAAGCGCCAAATGTAAAAATTAATCATTTAAAAAAAAATACAAAAAACGTTTCTTAGGAGAACAACTCCGCACTTACAACTATATCTCTTAATATTTTATAATGTATTTCACTGATACGATAGCCCAAAAAAAATGGTTAATTACCACATAGATAAATTGACCACTTTTTAAATTTCTCTATATAGATGACTGTTCATTAGTTCATTATATATGCTTAACCTGCGATCGCAGCTGTGTATCAAGGATTGGCCTCTTTAGTCACACAAGAAGTTGCAAAGGGAAAAGATCGTCTCTCGAGACGTAAAATGCCACAGAGTTCTAAGCTATAAAAACTAATTAGTTTTAAGTTTTATTTTCATTCAAAATAAGAGTGGAACAAATAATGTAAACAATTACATACGAGGACAAAACTCTACATATTTAGCCCTACCTTTAAATACTAAAGGGTTACTTCCCTTTGTTGGTATCAAACTAAATAAGTAATAACCAGTAATTATTGACTAATCATTATTTTCTTGATTCATGTCTTGTCTATGTCAGTGAATATTTAAACAAAGTTTCAACTTCATCTGAAAACTGATGTGGGAGAGAAAACGTGTACAATCTTTTCACCAGACAGACAGACAGCTAAAACAACAACAACTAAACCATATATGAACATTCACCTCTGACCTCTCAACCTAAGATGTTGACAGGAACAATGTCCAAGAAGCTAAGTTTCTGGTCATGGTCAAGATCCAGAGCTGAGAACACCACCAGCAGAGCATTCTTGTAGACATTGTTTGGCTCAAACGGAGCCACGTTTAAAAACGCCGTGAACTCGGCCAGAGATATAGAATAGTCATTCCCTGGGTCTGCACCCATAATGAGAAAATTAAGAAACAATGTTAGATCCAAGAGTGGAGATACGACTGCAGGTGTCAGTACGCCATCGTGGTTGGAGTCGATCAGACTAAAGAAAACAGGAAAGATCGCTTGCAGCCAAGAATCAGCAGCTGGCCCAGAATTCCGAAACATTGCTGAGAGATGGGGCCGCTGGTGAAAAAGGTGACAAACAGTGGCGCGAAGGTCTTGTAGAACAAGGTAATAGAATCTTTGTCGTAGATAGAGGGTGCTGTCGTTACTGTAGAGGTGGTATTGAAGAGTGAAGAGATGGAACCAACTGCCTACGTCCCGATGACAATCCATGACATGATCTGAAAAAAAAGTGAAAGTTTTACCGTAAAGATGTTTATGTATTTTTAAAATATCTTCATGAATTGTCAACTGTTTCAAAAAAAAGATCTCAAGAACTAGGAAGTTGAGGAAAGTATTTTAGTTGAGTTGTGTCTCAACACTCGTTACTTCTTTAGTCTACTTGCTGCTCTCTGTGCTACTCTAGCATGATTAGTGGGCACACATACACTCTATGGCCATACCACAACGTCTTCAGGGCACGCGATGACCTTCCTTCAGAGAACAGTCACAGGAGAAAGAAGAAGAGGAAGACAGAGAAAGCTGTGGGAGGACAACATTAAAGAATGGATAGCCATGTCATTGAAGGAAAGAATAATGAAGGTATTAGACGAGAGAGGAATGGAGAAAGGCGATCAAAAGATCTAGTCTGGTGCCCCAACCACTTAACAAACTAAGGCAGGGGTTCTTAACCTGTGGGTCGCGACCCCAATGGGGAGTCGATGGTGGATTTTCCAGGGGTCGCCTAAGACCATCGAAAATATGGATTGTTATTGTCTACTTTTCTATTGCTGTATGTGTGTGGGGGGAGGAGGGGTCGCGGCAGAGAGGTAATTTAAAAAAAAAGAGGTCACCGATCTTAAAAGGTTGAGAACCGCTGGACTAAGGGATGGGTAAAGGTGAGGTGAGTGGTTCATCAGTCTATTTTATAAGTGTACATTGCTGTGATGCATTTGGGCTTTGAGCAAATACCATTCAGTCTCCAGTCACTCAATTAGGTGACATCACCAAATGAGTTAATATTATGCATAAAATAGTACTACGATGATATTACAATTTTAACAAATTAAACGTCAAGACAGACAACAACACTAAATACTCCTTACATAAATGTGAAACTTTTGTAGATTAAAAAAAAATTGATAAAGTTGTCCTTTCAGACCTTGCGTTTTATATGGCAGGTCATCTGTTTCTGTGAACCACGCTTAACGAGGGTGTCATGTTGCCAGCACAACGACCAACGGCCTTTACTTTTCGCCATCTAGTTTCAGGTCCCCATTAGAGCTGGTTGGACTTAGAGGCATCCTGAAAACCCGAAATTAAAAATACCATCCATCACCAGGATTTGAACCCGGGGCCCCCGGTTCGTACGCAAAGCACTTTACCAATCAGCCACCGCGCCTCATTGTATATAATGAATGTGAACGTTCAAGCTTTTGACTACGGAAGTAAGGATACTCTCTAGAATGTTGAAACTTGTTGATGGTTTGTGACACTCTTTAAACTCGTTAGAATCAACTGAACACATCAAATAGGCAGCAGACAAAGGAGAAGGCTTACAGTGACTAGCCGTTACTTAGATACCCAATTAGTTCCATACAGTGTCTACATCTAGAGAACTAGAGAAATAGTCGCAGATAGAAGTCGTAAAGTCATCCTGATTACTAATTACGAAAAAGTTAATTGATAATATTTAGACATGCTTACTTCTTGCTAACTATACCATGAAATAAATTAATTTATAGATAGACAATAACTTATCTATACAATTATTATTCTAAAGTATTTACTTGCATGGCCCCTCCCCTAAACCGGAAAGCTATGTATTAGCCATGTTGTAGGGGCCCGAAGACAAATGTATTTATTTTTAATTAGTTACAGGGACGAAAAAAAAAGTTGTATTTCTGGTTCAGTAACTAAGTAGATATATATTTGTTGACATGAAGTACAAACACAATATTCCCAATGTTTAATACATTTAAATATTAATGATGGCGTCTCATCTTATCCTAGGACATCTCGTATTGTTTTCACACGAGGCGTATAGAAAAAAATGTGTTGGGAAAGCGCTGTGACAAATTATCATTTCATTACGTCCACGCCAGTGCGATTCCTCAAAACTTCTTGTGGTGCTACAAAGCTTGCAGGATTAGCATTACTTGTAGATTGCTTTTAAGTTTGAGAAGATAACTCGCTTCTAACTCATTTATTTGAAACAACAAACTATACGTCACATCCAAAGCTAGTGGTGAAGATGCCAATTCGTCTTGCGTGAAAAGCGAATTAAAACCTTCATAGAAACATCCGACGACATTGACAGCAGTTACGACGCGTGTAATGGGAGAGGGGTTTGGTGAAAAGCGAGTTCAATTGGTTGAGAGATCGAATCGGTGCCAAATCATCATTAAACGATTCAGAACTATTTTTTTAAAATCTTTCAATAAAAAAATAATATTGGCGTATGGAACTAAAGAGCCGCAGTTTCACATCCAAAGAGCCGCATGTGGCTCGCGAGCCACAGGTTGCCGACCCCGGTTATAGCGCTTCCTTAATTTTGACATATGTGTATCCCTTTTAAATTTTTTACAACGCGGATTACCCTTTGCCCCTTCCTCTGAATGTTGGTGCATACGAAGAAAAAAGTCTGTGTGTTGACATGACAGATCATTGTATTGGATTTACTGGTTGTTAATTTTGATATGAGATGCGGTTCCACGTTTAACAGTCTGTTCCATATTTTCAACTTAACTACTAAAGTTGAAAAGACAATTTCAAGGCAAGATGCATTTCAATTTCAAGATGCTGCATTTGTAACCCTATGTCTATTTTTAAAAATAAGTCTAAACCAATTAGTGACCATATTTTGCGCAGTTCTGGGGTTTAACGTCTTTTTTTTTCTTTGAAATATTTGATTTTTAACTATATTAGTGTTACTTAAAGAAAATAAATAAATATTCACATTTCATCACTTCACCATATGCCTATTACAACCGAAATTTAAAAAAAAATAATTGTAGGACTTTGTCTTTAAAGGCCGCTTAATACAAACTTAGTGCTTTTTTCAGCAATTTTTCTAAAACCGTGTGTGTCAATGGAGTCAACATTCTGACAAAACGAATGTTGTATTTCAGACGTTTCAATGGCTAACGGCTAACAAGACGGTCATGTAGCCAGCACAATGACCCAATTCGGTTTGGTATTACAAGCCAAAAGTGGTCTCCAAGTTGTTTTTTTCTTATTATCTGTAATTTGTTTTGGATTTATTCTAGCACATTGATACATAACGAGAGTTGGCCACAATTCCTTATACAAATTTCTCATTCAATTTTCCAACACTGACCAGAAGTGTTATCACGCTCTCTCTCTATCTCTGTCTATCTGTCTGTCTCTCTCTCTCTCTCTCTCTCTCTCTCTCTCTCTCTCTCTCTGAAAGATAGAGTTAACTTCTTATCATTTACAAAGGCACATTAAAGGACTGAATAAAAACTTGCAATAAAGGGGCGTTAACATTTTATTTTAACTTTAGTCTTTCCCATTCACTCTGAAATAGAACATTAGTACCTTTCCTTGGCTTGACCAGTGTACTTCTCTGTGATATAGAACATTAGTACCTTACCTTGGCTTGACCAGTATACTTAAGTGTGAAATAGAACATTAGTATCTTTCCTTGGCTTGACCAGTGCACTTAAGTGTGAAATAGAACATTAGTAAGTTTTCCTTGGCTTGACTAGTGCACATTACTGTGAAATAGAACGTTAGTACCTTTCATTCGCGACCCATTGCACTTTTTTGTGAAATAGAACATTCGTATCTTTCCTTGGCTTGACCATTGCACTTGGCTGTGAAATAGAACATTCTTTGCCTATTAAAAAGTCCTTGAAAGCCCCTCATAGATAAAGACTTTTTACTCGTTTGGCAATAGATTGAAGAATCACTGTTTACATTTGTTTAAGCCACTTATGTTTCATTATAAAACTAAAATGCGAACAAATATAGAGAAGATACCTAATTGTGCAAAACTAACGTAAAATTTTTATTCATTAACAATATGAAAAGCTTTTGTACAGTAGAACATTTTAATATATTTCTCTAAACAACACTTGTGAAAAAATCTATGAAATGATTTAATGTTTTTTGTGTTTTTTTTAAATATATTATTTTAAATTGAAATATGGGCCTTTTTTAAGTTTATAAAAATACTATGCTTTAAATAATAAATATAATAACAACAATAACAAGAAGGATCAAAATACAACAAAAAGTAAACACAGAGACTCATTATTCTCTAATAAACTCAAGTGTTAACAAAATGTCTGCCTACGGCTGGGGTACTGCTGACACTCGTAGTTCTACTACGATTTTTTTTTGACCCCGAAAGGGGTCAAGCCGGTATTATATTTTTTTGTCTGTCTGGTCGTCCGTTTGTCTGTCACACAGATTGCAAAAACAAGATGAGATATTGAATATATCAATGATATTTTAGATTTTGCAAAGTTTTGGTAAGTGCGTCTTGCATGTGGAACTCTATGATTCTTACGCTGCTCTTAGAATTAATAGAATTCCAATATAATTAAAAAAAAAAAAAAAATATTTTGGAATCCTCAAATTTTGACATACTCTCATTCAAATTCAAGCTTAAACACTCATACACATTCATATATAAATAGACTTTTGTTAATCACAGCGTTAACATTTGTTTTGTTAAGTATTCCTCTGCTTCGGGTGCTCTTAAACTAGAAATAATTTTAGTAATTTGTTTGTAAAAAAGGGACGGTTCTTGAACTCTATCAGAATTGTACTAATGTGCTTTCATTTTGATGTTCTTGATATAAATTCGTTATACACAAACAAACGAACTTGCACACAAACATACTTTTCTACATACACTTTTAAATACACTTTTGTATAGCAGTGATGTTTTTGTTCAAATAACATTGTTTTTTAGCTTTTCTGTTCGTCAAATAAAATAACTTCTTATTGGTTCAATATTGCTTTCTAGCTCAGCTTCACAGGATTTGTAAACCTCAAAATGTGCCATTAGGTAAGGCGTTAACGTAAGCTTAACACTTATAATGTCCTATTTCCAAAGTCAGTTTCAAACTTATAATGTCCCTTTTAAAAAGTCAGTTGAAAACGTATAATGTCCCTTTTACAAAGTCAGTTTAAAACCTATAATGTTCCTTTTACAAAGTTAGCTTTAAACGTACAAGGCTACAATGACCCTGTCAACCTCAGAAGTTGTCCTCTTGCTAGTGTTAGACACCTTTTTTAGAGTATTAGTTATTTAGAAGACGTATATTGAACGGGGCCAGTGACGTTTGGGATATGTTGGGTTCGAGACCGGAAAATCAGTTAGCGATAGAATTCTCTAGGGTAAAAAAGTATTTATTTTGACAGAGACTTTTACTGCGGCCTTTTCTTGAAATAAATATCTGTTACATTGTTCATCAGTGTTGACCACATCTCTTCACTAGTTAAATCGATGTCTTAGTTTATTCTGTCTACTGAGCAACTACACTGAATACACCCGAACAATAAAACTCAAACGCTTGAAGAGTAATTGGATGAAATCCAACAGTCATCGTTAGTTGACCTCAAGTCAGTCTAAACAAGCACATCACACTAGGTTACAATGACATTTTAAATCACTTAACGAAGAACGCGGAAATCGCTTTGCGCCCAGACCTCCATGCTAATAGGTGTATCTCCAAAACGAGTTTCAGTATGAACTTTTTCTACTATACAAACACTATTTAAAGAAAATATATATGTATCTATATTTTTAAACCAGTCGAAATTAGAATGCATTATTATCTCATTCGTGTAGTATCGATTGCGTTCCCTTAAATTCCGTTGAAATGTGTAACCTCTCTTGATTAACGCTCTTGAAATTTAGTGACTGTAGTTTGCTTTAGATTTTAGAACGAAAAGGGATGTTTTATCGTCTTAAAAAGTGTAAATAAATATTGTAAAAAATAATATTTATTGGGTGTGTATATGTATTAATTCTTCATCTTAGCCTTCTTTGCATACCTATTCCTAATAGGTCACTTTTCAGTATTAAACTCTGAACTACTTTAAATTTAAATACGCAATGTAGTGCAACCTTTTACAATCAAACGCCTAGTGCATTGATGGCAATCATAGAAAGAACCACATTTATATCTCCTCCTCTGCCCAAACCTGCCTCACGTGATCGTCGCCCACACTTGGCAAGCCTCTCCTCATTCTCTGCATCACACCTGCATCCCTTGATAATTTATATTTTATATGGGATCATCTTGTCTGTCTGTCTGTCTGGTAAAAAGTTCAAGTTATTTCTCCCACGCCCTATCTCGGATCAAAATAAATTTTGAACAATTATATCTTGTACCTGACAAAACAATCAATAAATGTAGAGAGACTTCAGGACAGTAGTTCTGTACATATAACTAGGAGTGCACTGGATAGTACTTTTTGATATCCGACCGGAGCCGAATAGCACCGGATAGTAAAAAATTCCGGATATTCGGCGGAAGCCGGAGCCGGAGCTACTATCCGGTGCACCCCTACATATAACCCTCGACTTCTACACGGTGTTACAAACGAATGGCCTCTGTGCAGGGGAGACAATAGTTGTGGTGTTTACAAAATTTATTTTACCCATAGACATAGCATAATGGAAACTATTGACTTAACAGTTGGTCTTTATACCTCACATAGTTCGCTGTGTTGTTATGAAATACAGATTGGAAACATCTCATTATATACCTCATGAAAACAATATGGTACCGATGATAGTACTTAATGTATCGGTACTTAACGGCAAGTCACGTTTTGCACTTGCAGGTTCTTTAACATGTCTTAAACTGACTAACTTTCCTTGATTCAGTTTTGTAAAACATTTGTCGGCTTTCTCGTCTTTTACATATCGACACGCGATTGACGTGTGACTAACAGAAAATGTCGAGTGTCAATGAAACAAGGTCTCTGTTATCCACAGTGAGCCCTATTCTTTGGACTGGCTGAATATGACCTACGTGCCGAAGTTTGGACTTCCATTCCAAAGATTATCAGGATAGAAAACATTATTTATTGTCGTTTTGCTCTCGAGAAATTTCACTGTAAATTTAAAATAGCGTTTGTTTAAAGGGAGGCAATGAGACTTGTTAACATGTAATTATTTATTATAACAAATTTAGACTTATTATAGAGAATTTGTATTACAATATTTAATTTAAATCTACAAAATGTATTATACTGCAAAACAAAACGTTTGGTTCAAGTATGTTATACATTAAATTATTAGTTCTCTTCTTTTCAAAATTTGATTGCGAAGCACTTAAGTTACGATAAAAATGTTAATAAATAATTATAAATTGCAACACTAGTTGTACTCTTTGTAAGATAGTCAAGGATATCCTACAATTAGGATGCATTTTAAATGAACGGCTTCTCTAATTATGAAACGCTTCATTGTAAAGCTTCCAAAAAAGGGCAACTTGGCAGACTGCAACAACTGGAGGGGCATTACTCTCCTCTCTGTCCCGGGCAAAGTTTTCAGCACTGTTTTGTTGAGACGGCTTCAACAGTCTGTAGATGAAAGGCTCAGAGAAGAACAAGCAGGTTTCCGAAGAGGCAGATCATGTACAGAGCAGATTTTCGTTCTACGAAATATCATAGAACAAAGTCTTGAGTACCAACAACGGCTAACGATCAGTTTCGTGGACTTCAAAAAAGCGTTTGATAGTATCCACCGAGAATCACTATGGAAAATAGTTAGAGAGTACGGTATACCAGAAAAATTCGTCCAGATCCTACGACACCTTTACAGTCAATCTAGTTGCTGCATTAAAACAGAAGAAGGAACAACAGAGTTTTTTACAATCGAGACAGGTGTGAGACAGGGGTGCATCTTATCTCCCTTCCTTTTCCTCCTAGCCATCGACTACATAATGAGGAGAGCAATGAACCAGACTGCCTTTGGTATTCCATGGCATGAACAGCTCCGATTGACGGACTTGGACTTTGCTGATGATGTTGCACTACTCGGGGCTACAAATAAATGCATTCAAGAAATGACGTAGAGCCTAGACAGAGAGGCACCCAAAATTGGCCTCCGCATAAACTTGGATAAGACTAAAATTATGCGAGTGGGATATAAGGCAAAGGGTGTCCCCGTCAGACTTGGCGATTCAAAGCTTAAAGAGATGGACAAGTTTACGTACCTTGGCAGCATCATAACAAATGATGGAGATGCTTACCATGATGTAGAGTGCCGAATAGGAAAGGCAGGGAGCATTTTCCAAAGGCTGCAGCCTATTTGGACTAGCCAAGCCATTGGACTCGAGACAAAAATACACCTTCTCAACACCATCGTCATCCCAACTGCTACATATGCATGTGAGACGTGGAAGTCATCTGTCAAAATTGAGAAAAGACTAAATGTGGCTCAACAGAGATGGCTGAGACGGATTTTGGGAGTCAGTTACACAGATCGGGTCTCAAACAAGGAAATCCTATGCCGAACTGGGAGTCGAACACTTGGTGAGGTTGTGACTGAGCGTCGCATGAGGTTTGCGGGACATGTTCTACGTCAAAATGAATTACGCACACCAAGAGTTGCGATAACATGGAAGCCAAAACAAGGAAAGCGCAAACAGGGACGCCCTCGTATTACTTGGGGACACACCTTCATGGAGGACCTCAAAACAGTGGACACCAGGTGGGAGGAGGCTTCAGACATTGCCAGTGACAGATCTTTATGGAGACAGCTTGCCGCCCAATGCGCCATACGGCGCGGAAGGACCTAAGTCTAAGTAAGTCTAAGTCATTGCTAAACTTGCCTTACGCTGTGTATCAAATAAAAAATGTAGAAAGATATTACTTTTAAAACAGAAATATAGAAAAAAAAACCAATAATATTAAAGATATCCTGACTTAATTTAAAAGAATATGCTAATATTCCACTCATGGCTATGTCTTTCCTTGAAATGTAAAGATAACATTGTTTTAGGCACAATTTCGTCGATTATTCAATTATTTAATTTACTGTGGATAAGTTCTTGCTTGACAACACGGACTCTCTTTATAATTTCGTGTTATATTGAAACTGCGCTATCTGTGGACGGGAGTGTCTCTCCAAAATAGGGCTCCACAGCTACATGAGGAAGTGTGCTCTGAGATGAACCAGAGTCGTCCTACGACTGAAGGAGGCCAATGATGATATTGAAACTCAACAGCTGTGTTTTTATAAAAACTACATTAGTGTTACTTAAAGAAAGAAAATAAGTTATATACCTAAGTACTGCAATATAATTGTAGTTTGTTACTATTTGTGTGTTAGTATGTTATAGAGTAAGACTGTATTTAAATTTGTGCTTCGTTTCTCAAGCTTTATGTGTTTGTGGTGTGTGCAACAGTCAACGTTCTGATAAAAGGAAGGGACATAATTACATTTGTCATGGCACATTTCTACTTGTCAGTCAACCAGTTGTCCTGGAACTTTATGGAATTTACTAATATACAATTGTTTAACAGTGTCTATCCTTTATCAGCCTCCAGGCCAGAGAAATTCCTTATACTCGTATTACGGGATAAATGAACGCAAATCTTCTCGAGTCGATGAAATCCAGTGTTTGTGGTTTCAATATCCACCTTGAGAACACATTCCTTATTGCAGGCCAGATAACTTATCTGGATTAGACGCAGGGCCGGACCTAAGTATGTGGAGTCACCGGGGAGTCCTTGTGGAGGCTCCTACCATTTTTAAAAATACTTCTAAGACCAAGTCTGCTTTATTGATTCTTATGAAATTTCGATGTGATTACAAGGTCAACGACTCTTTTTTCGAAAGTAAATACATAAACAAAAACATTCACATAAATAGAACAGACATAGAACAGACAAGAAAAATGGCTTGTCTACTAGTCCGAAGATTAATGAGGAATGCGACATTTCCCGTGGATACGTAGTCCCAGCTGTGACCTACATATTTTGCCACCGTTAGCGCAGACATAAAAAACTGTCTACTGGTTGTTGATTAACATTTTTCTTCGCAATCTATGTATGTCTTCGGCAGCGGATTTTCGTTTGGTCTCAAATGTGTATCCCTCGGCCTTTGTAAGTGATCTCCATCTGTCTCGCCCCGAAGCCTCCTGCAACCAGGTTCTCTCTTCTATGTCATTTAAGTAATTAAAGTTTGCCTTTAAATAGTTCCCGTGGGGCATCTCTGTTACGCTGACCACTTTCAGCTCAACAAAAAAGACTGCCTTAGGCACAGATAATAAAGCAGTGTTTTGATTTAGATAGAAATTGTGGCGGTTTTAAAAACAAACAATATAAAAACGGCATTATAAAACAAATATAACGGCATTTTTTTATTTGAGCCGCAAATAAAAAATTGTTAAACTACGTCTAGAGATTGGAGGATAGATGAGGATATTCTTCTAAAAGACAAGAAAATGAGTCGGTAATAATGCTAGCTACAATGTTGATCACATTATAGTTAGAGAAATGAAGCCTTTTTCTGACGCTTACAAGAAGATTAGGTCTAAGTGACCCGCGACATTAATGTCGGAAATTAAAATGGCCAGCAGGTCGAATTAAGTCGAATCACTGTGATAAGTCATGATCATCTTATCTCTGCATTCCTCGTGGAATATAGAGCCTCGAATGTGATAAGTAGACTTAAGTATTAATGCAATGAAGAGATAATACAGTACGGACTTAAAGAACAACCTGATCAACAATGACTAACAATGAACAGTAAACCCCAATGTCTTGCTCTGTCCTTTTTATAAACTTAAAAAAAAAAAAACTTTCCAAAAAACTGAAATATATCTTGACCTTATTTCTTTGAATTTTCTTTTAATATTTTGTTTCTGCTGGTGGGCGAGTTCTCAACAAGTTTATTTTTTCTGACCTACTTTGTTGACTGGACTTAAGTGTGATCGACAGAATTGTCATTGTGTCTTCCGTGTGTTCCAAACATAGAGAAATGGATAAAAACAGTCAACAGATCTTGTGTGGTGCCCCAAATCTAGAGATCTCAATATATCAAGCCAGATAGCCCGTTGTTTATTATTATTATTATTTCTAATGTAGTGTACCAGTTACATCCATATTACTTCTCTTGTGTCTTCATTTGATTATTTAGAGTATGTTATCTGTATAATGTTATTATGTGTAATGACTACCTTTGTAGCACTTGTGTTCTGTAGCAAAACAAGTAAAATTTTTCAAATTGTTCAATTGGTTCAATAGACAAAATTGAAGGCTCAAAACTTAATGAATCTTGTCAAACTCAGGGGCGTAGCTAGGAATTTTTCATATTTTTTTATGTAAAAAACACTCCTAAAGATGGCAGTTTAAAACTTGAGTCTTGGCGGATAGGAGGACTTTTAGTCTTATTTAATATTTTTTTGTGTCCACAAATGTTTTGGTTGTAAAATATTTTTAATATTTCGGATGTTTCTTTAGAGTTTAATGGAAGTTAATCTACACCCTAATCCAAACCTCCTAAAGGACGACGCGGTATGGCAGCCGGCAGGCTTTGAACCCGAAGGTATCGAGTCGACTGTTCAACAGTCCAGTGTGCATACTGCACGACCCCATGTCTAATATAGAGATGACAATCAACTGACGGTTGCCGTGTTGTTATGAGTGTGTGTGTGTGTGTGTGTGTTAGGATCCTTCTCTCTAGTTTTGCAGTCAGAGTCCACCCAACTCTAGTGATTTACTTGGGGGGAAGGAGTAAAGGCGGTTGGTCGTTGTGCAGGCCACGTGACTTTCTCGTAACCCGTAGGCCACAGAAACAGATGACCTAAACATCATCTGACCTACAGACCGCATGCTCTGAAAGAGTAAATTTACTTTGTCTTTTAATATTATCGCTGGTTAACTAAGTTATTATAGCACCATGCTATAGCGCGTGGGTATGGCTGGTTAAGTTATTATAGAGACATGCTTTAGCGCGTGGGTATAGCTGGTTAACTAAGTTATTATAGCGCCATTCTATAGCGCGTGGGTATGGTTGGTTAACTAAGTTATTATAGCACCATGCTATAGCGCGTGGGTATGGTTGGTTAACTAAGTTATTATAGAGACATGCTTTAGCGCGTGGGTATAGCTGGTTAACTAAGTTATTATAGAGACATGCTTTAGCGCGTGGGTATAGCTGGTTAACTAAGTTATTATAGCGCCATTCTATAGCGCGTGGGTATGGTTGGTTAACTAAGTTATTATAGAGACATACTTTAGCGCGTGGGTATAGCTGGTTAACTAAGTTATTATAGCGCCATTCTATAGCGCGTGGGTATGGTTGGTTAACTAAGTTATTATAGCACCATGCTATAGCGCGTGGGTATGGCTGGTTAAGTTATTATAGAGACATGCTTTAGCGCGTGGGTATAGCTGGTTAACTAAGTTATTATAGCGCCATTCTATAGCGCGTGGGTATGGTTGGTTAACTAAGTTATTATAGCGCCATGCTATAGCGCGTGGGTATGGCTTATCAACTAAGTTATTATAGCGCCATGCTATAGCGCGTGGGTATGGCTTATCAACTAAGTTATTATAGCGCCATGCTATAGCGCGTGGGTATGGCTTATCAACTAAGTTATTATAGCGCCATGCTATAGCGCGTGGGTATGGCTGGTCAACTAAGTTATTATAGCGCCATGCTATAGCGCGTGGGTAATGCTGATCAACTAAGTTATTATAGCGCCATGCTATAGCGCGTGGGTATGGCTGGTTAACTAAGTTATTATAGCGCCATGCTATAGCGCGTGGGTATGGCTGGTCAACTAAATTATTATAGCGCCATGCTATAGCGCGTGGGTATGGCTAGTGAACTAAGTTATTATAGCGCCATGCTATAGCGCGTGGGTAATGCTGGTCAACTAAGTTATTATAGAGACATGCTATAGCGCGTGGGTAATGCTGGTCTACCATGTGTCCTGCTTTACTTACCATTTCTGAATTATAGGCGGACTCCAGGGGGAACCTTTCGCCTTATATTCCACTCACACGATTTTAGTCTTTTGATAATTTTTATTTGTTTTTAAATCCTTACAACTTTTTGACTTTCAATTGTCTGCCCTTGTGTATATTCTTTGGGATAATTTTAGTTGTATAGTTGTTTTTTTTTCTTTTTATATTATCTAATCTAGTTTTAACATGAGTTGTCGAGCTTTTTACAGACCAGGAATCAAAAGACTTTTGCCTCTTTTCTTTTTTTTTGTATGTGATGAAGCGAGGAAATAAACATAGTGACACAAAGTTGTCATGGCATTTTATCGTTATAACTTTTCACCATACACGATATCTTGTACCATTGAATTCTGCGCTCTAAATATTCGTTCAATAATTGTACATAATAATTAACTACCTAAGCCATCACGCCCAAAATACGGCCAGCGAGTCAGATCCGGCCCGCGGCGTGTTTTCATCAGGCCCGCCGAAACGTCGGCAAAGTGTAGAAAAACTCCCCTGTTACAAAAAGAAGTAAAAAATGTTTTTTACCTACGTTAGGGCCCACACTTCGTCTCTGATGGATTGGTACCATGACCTTTAACATTTGTGCGAGCTCTAAATGTCGAATCTACCAGGAAAAGTGGATCTTTAAGTTTTTTGTGGATCATGATAAAAAGCCAATATGTTTGTTTTATAAAGAAATTTTGGCTGCTTAATAAAACAACATATAAACGGCATCATGAAACTAATAAGACGGTATTCTAGGTTTAAACCGCAAATAAAAAAATATGTTTAACTACACCTAGAGATTGGAGGATGTATGAGACATCAAGAACATGAGTCGGTGGAAAAGCAGCTACAATGTTGCTCAGAAGTACACTTACTTTAAGTATCTTTCCGTTGATATGGCCCGCGAAATGAATGTCAAAAATAAAAATGGCTCCCCGATTGGGTTAGGGATCACAGATCTATGCTTTATCAGGAACGTTTAAAACTAATGACAGTATTTTTTTTGTTGACCCCTTGCACAAAACCTGAATTCATAATTACTGATTATAGCGAATCGGTATTAAGTAGTGCTACTCGTGACCAGAATCATACTCGTTAATTATAATAACCATATGGTAATAATTTAGAGTATTTGCATGTCTTATACATGTGCTAAAATCTCGTTTTAAAAATGACATCACACTTGAATAGATTTGTATTAATTCGCTTTTAAAAATATGCATATAAAAATAAATTTAAATCTTAGCTAATTTTCAACCGCTTGGCTTCTGAACTGGAGGTCCAATGTTCGAATCCTAGTGAAGACTGAGATTTTAAATTTCAGGATCGTTGGCCGACTCTGAGACTAGCCAGCTATATTCGGTACCTGACAATAGTCGTATAAAAGTAAAGGTGGTTGGTCGTTGTGCTGTCTACATGACACCCTCGTTAACCTTGGGCCACAGAAACAGATGAACTTTGCATCCACTGCCCTATAGATCGCTAGGTCTGAAAGGGGAACATTACTTTGTTACTCACCCCCCCCTTTTAGCAGTTTTTTTAATATCAGAGCGTTCAATTTATAACAGGCGCGTTTACTGTTTGGTCATATTTCCAGTCGCGTTCTCTGTCTGACTCTTCTTCTTCCCCTGGTAGTTGGCATGACGGAAGGTGTTTGAGTCCTGAGAACCTTATGAAGTTTTAGTTTTCCGAATTTGGACAGTGATCACCAAGTCATTGTGGGGTCTTATTGCCCAGAAGCGTAGCTAGGGTGGGAGATAGAGAGGGAGAACATAAAAAATCCCCCCAGGCCCCAACTTGAGGGGGGCCCCCAAATTGAGTGTTTTTTTTTTACATTTAACATTAAATATTACGAAAATGCAGGGAACCCAAAAGAGGTCAAGCGCCCCAACCCTGGTCCTCCAAATGATTGCAAATTTCTAGCTACGCCACTAATATTGCTATTGAGATACTGTTTCGAATTTTTTCATTTGCAATGCGGTTGTGTATGTGATACCTAGTATCCTTCTAATGCATCTTAATTCCATTGATGAAATGTTTTTAGTGTTGGATAATTCGTTACTTTTTAAAATGTGCCGGTAAAAACAAGACAATAAAAAGAGTTTGTTTTAACCCCCAGGAGCCTATAATTCAGAAATGGTAAGCAATGCAAGGCACATGCCAGGTTTCCATCTTCTCTGCATATATCCTATAGTTATGTCTACTCAACTATGTTGGCAAATCTTATGTGGTGCCCCTACGGCCCAACAGACTAATGGATAAGTATGGTTAAACATAAAAGTGAATAATCCTCCAGCCTTTTTCAACTCACTACGTCTCTGTCTAAAACATTGGATACGTTATTTCTCCCAGCTCCCAGTCTTGGATCAGGTTCAAACTTCGCACAATTATTCCATTTCCATGACAATGCATGAAACAATCCAATAATGAATATAATAAATCAATAAATTAGACGCAATCGATTCATTTTGTTTGATATTGATGAGGTGTTATACTAAAGGGAGATTAACCTTGCAATAAGGAGAGGTGTGGTAGTTATTGAACGCTCCTGGCCCCCCCTACCCCACCCCCATCTCCTTTTCTGAAGCGCGAATGTGTCTTTTTGGCAATACGCAAGACCATAGGAGCAACTGAGGAAACTTACGCCATTGTGTACAGTCATGATTGAATGAGAATAATGAATGCTGTTACATTCAATATAAGCATTGTGGGAAGTGTGGTAATGATACATTTTTAAACCCTTCTTTTTTTGGAAGGGATGATTTTCTCCACTTTGTGCTGACGTTTTGGCGGGCCGGATGGAAACACATAGCGGGCCGCATCTAGCTCGCTGGCCTTATTTCGGGCATCCTTGATCTATATTATCATGACAAAGATTTTATCATCCACTTCTTTATTGAAAATGCTTGAGTTTAAGAGGCTTACGTCCGTGTATAACTTTCGATCATTATAGTGACATAAAGCTTTAAAGAATTCTCTCTCTCTCACACACACACAAGCACACAGTGGCGTAGCTAGCAATTTTCCATCATTTGGGGGGGGGGAGGGGCCGGAAGCATGACCTCTTTGGGTCCCCCTGCATTTTGCGCAATATTCAATATCTAATGTAAAAAAAAACAATCATTTGGGGGCCACCACATGTGGTGGGGCCCGAGTGGATTTTTGCTACCAATAAAAGGGGCTCGAGGTTCAACACCAAATTCAAACAGAGTTGTTTTTACTGAGCGCCTACCGGCAGCACGGTAAAAGATTCTCCCAGATACCCCCTCCCACTGGTCTAAGCATGCTATAAGCATGAAGGTAGCGCTATATAAAAGCCAAAATTATTATTATTTTTTTTACAGACGTAACCTCAAAAAATAAGATAATACCATCCTACGCATTTTATTAGTCAATCTAGTCATGTTAAAAATCGTAAAAATTTAAAGCCGCTAGGTTGTTTTTTTTTTGGCTGATTCAGGCAACCCATTCCATTATCTAATGGCACAATGGAGGAAGGAGCACTTGTAAGAAATAGCCTCTATCTTTGTGTCTTTCTGGGTATTTCTTTAATTTTTAAAAAATTCATCACATGGAATGTAGACCAAGAATTTTGCCTACACAGTCTTTGAATCTTCATTGTACATTATTAGCGAATAACAAAATAGTGAATTACCTTATCATTTTATAGATCTTTAACGCGGTTTATGTCATTATGCATAATTTTTATTTCAACGCACAGACTTCTTAATTGTTGTAAGACACTTGGAACTCTCTGGCTCACGAAGTTCAAGGCTCCTTCTGCCTGTCTGAACAAAAAACAAACTGTTCAGTCTGGGAAAGATCCATTTTTTTACAAAACCTTTCTCCTTCTTATAAAATACACTCGTTACTTCAAAACAGATGATTATGCCCTACGTGCTATGTATCTAATCATGCATCTTAATTAATGACTTCAATAACCAAACAATTTAACTCTTTCTCTCCTTCATTATTTTCTACGTTCCAGTGGACTTATTTATTGTGCTCAATTGTGTTTCACTCCCCTGTTATGCTTAAACTTGAATACCTTTGTTTGTAAGTAGTCAGGAAATGTTCTAGTAGGAACGCATGCTCTTTTTATAGAACACAAAGTAAAGTTTATACAACCAAAACTTAATTGAATTGAATGAGTCAAATCAACGTTGGTATCGTAAGTTAGGAAAGAAAGAGTTAAATGTTTCGTCTGTGCAATGCTTCTCAGCCTTAACGTGACGCTCGGGTGGAAACGGTCGTTAGAAAAGGAAATAAGGCGAATAGGGAAATAAAACAGAACGTCCGTAGGGGAGTCCATTGCACTTGCCGGGATGGAAGAAAACCCTAAGAAACATTTTATTACCCACACACCGTTCCTCGTGTGGCCTTTTTTATGAACAGCTGTTGAGGTACAGATAAGGAATAGGGGGAGATCCCCGGTGTGTTCGGCCTTCATCCTTGCATCTAAACCCAAGCTTCTTGGGATAAGATATTAAGAACCATCGGTTATTTAAGTAATTGGTTAAGAGGCATGACTAGATGCATGGCGCGTAGGACGTAATCATCTTCGTTTTTTGAAGTAACGTCTGTATTTTATAAGAAGAAGGCGGGTTTAAAAAATTGACATCTCCTTGGATCCTTCCTAGACTGAACAGTTTGTTCAGACAGGCACAAGGAGCCATTGAGGCGAAATTCCGTGTGCCAGAGAGCTCCAAGTGGAATCTTTAAATTATGTAGATAAAATTCTTGATCTACATTCCATGTGAGGAATTAAAAAAAAACACCTCGATCAGACAATTTGTAAGGTGCATATTTACAATTATTATAAAATTACAGAACAGTGCAAATGATCTTGAACTATGTACGTACAACATCTCGATAACTATGATCGACAGTGTTATATATTATTTAAGTCACAGACCCCTATTAAAAAGAAAATAAATAATTGAATTCATAGCACCAAGAAATTGTATCTTTATTACTATGGTCTGAAGTCTCCTTGAGCTGTATAGCACCGCGTTACGGGCTGAATATGTCCCACAGGCCGAAGATTGTTGCATCAGTGCACTCTAGCATTAGCTGTTGACCACAATGGTGCGTGCCTAACATGACGACATGACATGCCACAAGCTAGCTCCACCGATTCGCTGCACCCAATCCGCCTTGTACACATTAATTTATCTTTAATCAAATGATTCAGAATATAGTTCAGACATTTTTGTCTATTAGTACAGGTCAAAAGGGAAATAACACGTTGTTTGCATTCGTTTTCTTGTGACACCATAGTCATAGGATTTGTCTCCCTTTCTTTGGCAGTGGCATCGATTCCCAAATTACGTATTTGTAAAACGAGAACAAATGGTTTAGAGTAGGTACTAGATCTATAACACGAAATTTTGTTATATTGTAGGTTTGCTGTGATCTAAAATGACATAAAAGCAGAATTGTTACATTGTTGAGTCTATAATTTCTGCATTTCAAAGAAAATTATAAAATTGAGTAAATGAAGTTTCCCTTTTAGACCATGCGATCTATAGGGTAGATGATGTTTAGGCCATCTGTTTATTTGGCCAATGGTTAACGAGCAAGGTGTCATGTGGCCATACAACGACCAACCGTCTTTAAATTTCCCAAACTAAAATCAGGTACCCATCAGAGTTGGGTGAAGTGAGGGGGGTCCTAAAAAATCCGAAATTAATAACCCAAATCTTCACCAAGATTTGAGCCCAGGATCTCCAGGTTCGGAAGCCCAGAGTTTAACCATTCAGACACCGTTGCCCCAAAGAAGATATTTAATAATATGAAAGTACACATTTCAGACCTTGCAATCTATAAGACAGCTGATATAACGATCATCTGTTTCTATGGTCGACGGTTAATGAGGGTGTCATGTGGCCAGCACAACGACCAACCGCCTTTATGTTACCCCAACTAATATCAGTACTCATTTGAGCTGGGTGGCATCAGGGGGTACCCTGAAAATCCTAAAATTCAAAATGGATGGGATCTTCAGGCAAATGCCCAATTTGTGGCAGTGGATGTGTATCCTAGGATTAAAGCTTTTTAGTCACATTAGAAGTTGCAGAGGAAAATATTGATCCCCAGACGTAGAATTGCACAGCTCTTTGAATGGTGTCAATAGAATATATACCGTATCAGTGCTCCAATGGCATGTGAAATTATATTCTAAAGTTTCTAAAACCTTTGATTGTGTGGTATGTTTATTGGTGTGTTTTTTTCTATCTTCTTTGTACGCGGTGCTCTTGTATGTTTTTGTATGGATTGTTCTTGTATGTTCATTGTATAGTGTTCTTGTATGTTCTTTGTATGCTGTGTTCTTGTATGACCATTGCACATTACAAAACAGAATCAATCCTAGTCTCAACGTTTATCTTAGACCTCATTTGAAAATAATGAATCGTAGATTAAATCCTTGACATAATTATATTTTTAAAGAGTTCGAACACGAACTATCGAGGTGACAGTCGGGAGTGCATCACATGGCAGCTATAGTTGTATCACTAGACGTAGTCTTAGTTCTAATCATTATACATATCAAAGTTTTAATCATAAGATTTAATCTTACTATTAGCCTTAATCACAGCCTTATTCTTTATTGCTGCTAAGAACTATAATAATTTAGCTCTGTTATGCTGGGCAAATCCTGTATGGAATAATAGAGGGGAACATTATTAGGGGAGGAATTAGGGTGACATAAAATAATCAATGTATCTTATTAATCATCATCCTCATCATCAAACTCTATATGAGTAAGGACTTGAGGGACTCAAATCCTCTCTTGCAAAAGCCCTGGACAGAAACCCTGCTGCTTTGCGTAGTGCATACATGTCATCATAGAGGTCGAGAATTTTGTGTTTTCCCAGACCTGTCGAAACGTGGACTATAACTTTGGTGCCTGGGATATCTCCACATTTGTAACGTAAAGAGCAATGTTTAATGATATTAAATTCTGTAATTATTGAACTTAGATATGGTAATGCATCTGTGCATACTAATCTACAAGTGAGGATGTTATGCGTTGGGTCATTTTCTCATGTTAGTGTGTGATTTTTTTTTTGTTAGTAAAAAAAACAACAAACTTTTTTAACTTAAAAATGTTTAACATAATCATTACAAATTTGAGTGTTTATTAAATTAAAATGTATCCTATATGAAACAATTCATTAACGACAGTGGCGTAGCTAGCAATGTTCAGGTGGTGCGGGCCGCACGGGGCATCAAGTGATGAGGGGCATCAAGCTAGGACAAACTTTGTGAATAAAAACTACACATTTGTATTTGTAAACATTTGTTTTTCTCCACTATTCTTTCTCCCATGAAATGTCAAGGTGTAAAACATGTTGAATCCAATGGAGGACATTTTGTTTAAAGCTCTGAAGGCAAGGCACTTCTACACTTTCTTCTGTGCTACATGGTCAAATGATACTCTACATTGTTCAGTGCTCTGTATGTATATGAGGGACAAAGCTATGTTGGTACATACTCCATTGTTCAGTGCTCTGTATGTATATGAGGGACAAAGCTATGTTGGTACATACTACATTGTTCAGTGCTCTGTATGTATATGAGGGACATAGCTATGTTGGTACATACTACATTGTTCAGTGCTCTGTATGTATATGAGGGACAAAGCTATGTTGGTACATACTACATTGTTCAGTGCTCTGTATGTATATGAGGGACAAGCTATGTTGGTACATACTACATTGTTCAGTACACTAGTTTCATCTAAATCAAGATTGCATTAATATGTCTATTGACTAAAGTTGACTTTTGTAGCTTATTTTCATTTCACTGTGATTCCGTTTAGTTTCTGGAAGAATTCACAGCTTTTATTTCATTGAACCATATTATTAAAATCAACATATTGTTAAAGAAATTATCATCAAATTTAAGCAATATCATGATATGATATGAGTTTTTGTCGCTTTCCCAATACTCGAATGAAACAAAATCTTAATAGTTCATTGGCCTCCTTCAGTCGTAGAACGACTCTGGTTCATCTCGCACACTTCCTCTTTGAAAACCTATTTTGGAGAGACTAACCCGTCCTCAATCTATCAAGCCAGATAGCCCGTTTATTATTATTATTATTATTATTTCTAATGTAATGTACCAGTTACATCCATATTACTTCTCTTGTGTCTTCATTGGATTATTGTAGAGTATTTTATTTGTATACTGTCATTATGTGTACTGACTGCCTTTGTAGCCATTGTTTAACTATTCCAATAGACAAAGGTAAAGGCTCAAAACTTAATGAATCTTGTCAAACTCAGGGCCGTAGCTAGGAATTTTCCATCGTTTTGGGGTCCCGGAAGCTTGATCTCTTGGGTACCCTGCATTTTGCGTAATATTTAACTTTTAATGTAAAAAACACTCCTTTGGGGGCCCCCCTCAAGAGGGGGGGGGGCTAGAGGGATTTTCAAATTCTCCTCCCTTTTACCCTAGATACGCCAATGTTCAAACTGCAGATTTTTAAAAAAATCTTGCAATCTAACTGAACTGGGTGGTGAGGTTCTAATTTTATTTCTATTTTAAGTCGCTGTTGCACAAGAGAGCCATTTCAAACTTGAGTCTTGGTGGATAGGAGGACTTTTAGTCTTATTTAATTTTTTGTTGTCCACAAATGTTAGTAAAATGTTTCAATGTTTCGGATGTTCCTTCAGAGTGGAAAATTAAGGATATCTACATCCAAGTCCAAACCTCCAAAAGCACGACGCGGTATGGCCGCTGGCAGACTTTGAACCCGGGGGCATCGAGTCAACTGTATGACAGTCCAGTGCGCATACCGCACAACCTGGCAGCCATGTCTAATATGGAGATGACAATCAACTGATGGTTGCCGTGTTGTTATGAGTGTGTGTGTGTGTGTTAGGATCCTCCTCTCTAGTTCTGCAGTCAGAGTCCAACCAACTCTAGTGATTTACTTGGGGGGGGGGGGGGGGGGTAAAGGCGGTGGGTCGTTGTGCAGGCCACGTGACTCTCTCGTATTCGTTAGTCAAATAAACAGATGACCTAAACATCATCTGCCCTATAGACCGCATGCTCTGAAAGAGTAACTTTACCTTTTTTTTTTGGTATGGCTGGTTAACTAAGTTATTATAGCGCACTGCTATAGCGCGTGAGTATGGCTGGTTAACTAAGTTATTATAGCGCCATGCTATAGCGCGTGGGTATGGCTGATTAACTAAATTATTATAGCGCCATGCTATAGCGCGTGAGTATTGCTGATTAACTAAGTTATTACAGCACCATGCTATAGCTCGTGTGTAGGGCTGGTTAACTAAGCTAGACATCTATTAAAAGATCAGCTTCATAAAGTAAAAAGTGATTTGAAACAAAGTTATTCTAAAATTGAGATATTTTACATTTCCCTTGTTAGATAAGGGGAGTAGACTCTCCTAAATGTGTTGATCTTCAAACGATGGATGGAGATTAGTTAACCCTTAAAACGCGTGTGGTACTTAAGCCTCTAATCATCAGAATTGTAATTCTCTTTTTGTATACACTCATTGTATAACAGCTCAGCACTCTAAGGGTTAAACACTGTAAACCGACAGGGTAAATAATCCACAAATTAACCATTTCTATAGATTGATCCTAGTAGCCTCCCTTTTCATCTAACATTCCATGTTCCTATGGTGATTTTATTCCTGGTATTTATTTTATTTTTGCACGGACCAGTAATACACTTCTCACCTCCGTCCTGGTCTGTGACAGTAGGCGCGGCCCTTGGTAACCCGGGCTACGGCCGAGCCGGTTATGGATTTATTTACGGTCATTATCTCATTTGGTGTAACGAGGGCTAAATACCCATCCCTCTCTATGCTTGACCACAACTGAGTACCTTTAATTTGGTGGTTTGCCTTGGTCCCGAGCATATGGCCATTGTAGTCCATCCTGGGACTCTTCCCCCCTGGCCGGTGACCTTAGTCTAGAAGGCCTTTCGTCCAGTGGTGCCATGTTATCACCACCCCCAGCGGTTTTCCAGTGCATGGCGCTTGGAGCCACATGTGAGAGATTTAGGGGTCGTAAGGGGACCAGTGAGGCCATCCACCTAATGGTGCAGCATACCGGACCATCAAAGGTACTACCCCTTTCCAGTACCACCTTTGCCCCTATTTAGACTTCGTTGTTTCAAAACTTAATTATCAAGAACATCTGGATATTGATAATAATACTTTAATAATGTTGATCAAGGATCAACTGTTACTGTCACGCAGACCAGATCTTTCTTCACAGCCCCTTTCTCTCTTTAAATAACTAAATATATGTAGATCTAGATTTATTTTTTAACTGAACTGTAGCTCTGTTCCATTTGCATAATAACCACAACAGATACCAAAATCAATGAAATTCAATGACCAAAACAAAAATTTTACCCTAACAACTGTCCTACACAAAAAGACACTTCCAATGCTGCCTCGTGCAAAAGTAACTATTAATTATACCATTTCTCTGCCAATTCCTCCATAAAACAACATGTTGTGTTAAATGGTTAAAAAAAATATATTATTTGCATTGAGCCCGATCTACAATATACATTATTGCTATAGCGCTCTGTCTTTATAGCATCAGTTGTGCAGAGGCTTTGTTGACTGTTATCTTATATCAATAAACTCAAACAAAAAATTCTTGTTCCTTTATGGACGTAGGTAGAACTTCACTGGAATTGAACCTCTTTTATATGAAAACGTTATTATTCAATATATTCGGCAAAAAAAGGACGAAGAGGCAAAGAAAGAGGAGGAGGCCAGTAAAGCAACTGGTTGAAGTTCTGCAACAGGAAGAATTGAATGTGGAAATAGAAGAGAAATCGGTGGGTGAAGCTCTGCAACAGGAAGAATTGAATGTGGAAATAGAAGAGAAAGCACTGGTTGAAGCTCTGCAACAGGAAGAATTGAATGTGGTAATAGAAGAGAAAGCACTGGTTGAAGCTCTGCAATAGGAAGAATTGAATGTGGAAATAGAAGAGAAAGCACTGGTTGAAGCTCTGCAATAGGAAGAATTGAATGTGGAAATAGAGGAGAAAGCATTGGCTGAAGCTCTGCAATAGGAAGAATTGAATGTGGAAATAGAAGAGAAAGCACTGGTTGAAGCTCTGCAATAGGAAGAATTGAATGTGGAAATAGAAGAGAAAGCACTGGTGCTTGAAAAGGTCAATAAATATTGAAATAAATAAAAACTTAATAATGTAAAAATAATTTGAATTTATTGATTTTGATTGTCTTTCATATTTTTATTAATCAATGCTTTCATGTTTTTGAAATAGAATTGTTTCTAAGAAAAAGTCTAAATCAATAGCTTTTTCCTGAATTGAAATACACTGCAGTTACTCTACGTGGAGGAATGTGTTGAGCTGTAGACATTAGAAGTAAATCATATCTCTAAACGAGTACAGAAGTGCGGCAATAACGAAATGGCTAATGGGTAAAAAAAATGTCATCGCTTTATTTTTATCCAATATATACTTGTATTCTATTTAGTTAATAATTAATTATTTATTTTATTTTTCTGATGTATCTATTTATGCATTCCTCTCTAAACAAAACAACGTTCTTATTTCGCGAATTTCAAGAGTTACGTTTCTTTACTAGATTGCATACTACCGGAGGATTGTAATAAGATTTTATAAGGTTCAACCCGGAACACAGTTTAAGAGATAAATACGAGATAAGATCATTTTATGGTTCCGCACAGATGGAAATTCAGTTGGACTTCAATTGTCCACCTCAGTATAACTACTAGAACTATAAAAATATAGGCGAACATCATTCACACACGAAACACACACACATACGCACACACTAAACCCACAGGGCTTTATGAATCAGGCTTCTAGGCCCTTCTCGGTGACGACAGGTGACCTTGCAAGGAGCTTTTCAAAGCCTTAATGGAGAGGATACGACCACTTCGTTCAGACCTGTTGTAACAGTGGTTTAATGGGTGCTGGTTGCCTTCAAGGATCGTGTGTGCTTTGGAAAGGCATCTTTCATGAAAAATTTCTTTAAAAGATGGTACCAGTCTTTGACTGATATACGATGCTTTTTATTCTTTTATCTTATTATCTTATATGATACAGACGTTATTTCAAAAAAACAAGATGTTTTCGTCCAGCGCGTCATGCATATTAACCAATGACCTAAATTCTGCCAAGTCACTGGTTCTCCTGGCTAGATCAGGCAACCCATTCCATGTGAAAACTATTTCATGATTTGGTGAAACATGCTTAGACTGTCCCGACATTTCCTGATTTGGTGAAACAAGCTTAGACTGTCCCGACATTTCCTGATTTGGTAAAACAGGCGTAGACTGTCCCGACATTTCCTGATTTGGTGAAACAAGCTTAGACTGTCCCGACATTTCCTGATTTGGTGAAACAAGCTTAGACTGTCCCGACATTTCCTGATTTGGTAAAACAGGCGTAGACTGTCCCGACATTTCCTGATTTGGTGAAACAAGCTTAGACTGTCCCGACATTTCCTGATTTGGTGAAACAAGCTTAGACTGTCCCGACATTTCCTGATTTGGTGAAACAAGCTTAGACTGTCGCAGCAATACTGTAGCAATGTAGTCTGTGGTTGTTCTGATTTCCATCGCTTCTTCATCATGAATATAACCTACAACATGAATATAACCTACAACATGAATATAACCTACAACATGAATATAACCTAAAACATGAATATAACGCACAAAATAAATATAACCTACAACATGAATATAACCTACAACATGAATATAACCTACAACATGAATATAACCTACAAAATGAATATAATCTACATGAATATAACCTACAACATGAATGTAACTTACAACATGAATATAGTGAATAAGAAACAGAAGAATGCATACATTTAAGTTAAAGATCAAATCTCATTTATTTGTAAATTAGTCATTAGGAGAAAAATAATTATTTCAAGAGTATAATAAAACGTTGTTTCGTGTTTAAAGACAATGTCTATCAGATATTTACAATGCATACATTGGTCCATAACAAAAGCTAAATTAGTTATTCAGAGCCTTATCTTATCTTACAAGCTATAGAGGTCTCTTGAAAATAATTACGTCCTACGCGTATCCATGATTTAGTAGTTACACGTGCCGATATGAGACTTAGAGATTTTAGCTATATCAAATGTTTTATTCAGGCAATCCCTTATATGCTCTACTGACACAAATCGATTACTAATCCAGCGTCATTACAATACTATATTTTGTAATAGGGCGGGATGACGCAGATTGTTTAGGCCTGCTAAGCTTTAAAACATTTTTAATAATTAAATATTGGTTTAAAACATTATAATTAAATAACTTGTATTATTACTTCCTAATAAGTTTGTCTAAATTACTTTTCAGGATTGTCCTGCGTAGTTGATGACGTACTGCACAAACGAAATCTATCACTGACCTATGTGCTACACGTGAACAGTTAGTAGTTGTCTGTTGTGTAGTACAATAGTATACCATTTCAAAGTTCTGATTTTATTTTTAAAAATGTGATAAGCATGCACTATGGGGAGGCCCTAAAAAGTTAGACCTACTGGTCTGAAAAGCACCTTATAGAACAAGAACTCTTTGGAGAGCTTCCAGATAACTGCTCAGTTCATTGTAAGTCTAGGACTACTCGTCTGAACACCTTACAACATATCAATGAGATGGAAGTAGAAGACAGATTAGAGGATCAGACAATTGTGTTGAGAGGGGGGAGCGTTGTAATGCGGCCCGCTTTATTGACATATTGAAAAGTGTTCCGGGTAGGGCACAAACACACACACACACAAAAGATATCGACTATTTCAATCGTAGCGCGGCACGGGTATGAGCTAGTTGATTTCTATGTGTAAGTAGGTTTAATTCATGTCTGTCCAGTGATAATGAATAGGTAGCTATAGTAAGTCTGAAGAGAATATACAGAAATCTTTTGTTTCAATACAAAATAAACATACCTACTATTACACAGTCTGTCAAGGTCTAAAAGAAATGTCGGTTGAAGCAAAACGGAGATAAGGGTACTGTAAAAAATAAAAGCAACATTTCACTTTTCCTTAAAACTTCAAGTCTTTCTGTCACTCGAATCTCTCGCTTCAGCTTTCACTTTTTATTATATAACATCCACTGCAATGGACTTTCTCGTGGATACATTAGAACCATTTCAGTCAAGATAAACAAAGTATTCACCATAATCTTGGCCGCCAATCGAAAACACACACACACACACACACTCCATAACAGGACACTCCTTTGGAGTAAAAAATACAAATATATGTATTATATAAGATAATATAATAAGAGCCGCTATTGTGGGTTCTTATTTAGGAAGCTCTGTGAAATTAATGAATGTGTCAAGTGTTATTTCTTTTGAGACTTTTTTTAGTTTCAGAGAAATGTGTTTGCATGTTAATTTCTATACTCTTCAGATAATCGAAATCGTGACAAGTAATGCTGGATTTACCTATAGGCAACATTAGTTTTAGGCAACATAAGTTATAGGCAACATAAGCTGTGGGCAACATAAGCTATAAAAAACATGAGCTATAGGCAACATGAGCTATGGGCAACATAAGCTGTATGCAAAATAAGCTATAGGAAACATAAGCTATAGGCAACATAAGCCTTACTCAACATAAGCTTTATAAGCAACATCAGTTATATGCTACATAGCTTAGAACCATGGCAACGGGTCCTAATGGCGCAGGTCAATGTTGAGGCCTTCTATATCAATTGGTCTCGTATAGGCTCATACAATGGAATGAATCCACACTTTCTATCTGGTTAAAAATAGTTTCCCCCTGTCCTAACAATGCAATACCAAGTTGTAGTGACATGACGTCAAAATAACTTCATTGTTTAATGTCTTAAGTAGAGATCTAGTAAGGTTTACCGTTGTTCAATAATATCACAGTCAATAAGACTATTTTTAGAATGAACATCTAAATACAACAAAAAAAATATTTTTAGTTCAAGAAACTCGTGTTCAAGGGCAGTAATTCAATTATTTTTTCTGATGGGGGAAGTAAGTAAACATCTGTTCTCGGAATTGATAATAAACAGTTTTTAAAGCAATAATAAAGAACGTAACTCTTGTACCGCACTGAAAGAGTTCATTAGAGATGCGCTTTTACAAAACTATTTATGGATTTAGACCGTGCTTATGTTAAACTCTTAATCGTAGCAGTTATACAATTCTTCAAATAAGTTATTAGTGTGCATCTATGACCAGTCAATGTATTTACCCACATGGTCAATGTTGTTTTCTTGTTGTCTGTTTGTTTTATATGTTTTGCTTGTTTCTCCTTAATGGAAGCTTCTACCTAGTCTCAAGCTTCTACCTAGCCCCAAGCTTCTACCTAGCCCCAAGCTTCTACCTAGCCCCAAGCTTCTACCTAGCCCCAAGCTTCTACCTAGCCCTAAGCTTCTACCTAGCCCCAAGCTTCTACCTAGCCCTAAGCATCTACCTAGCCCTAAGCTTCTACCTAGCCCCAAGCTTCTACCTAGCCCTAAACATCTACCTAGCCCCAAGCTTCTACCTAGCCCCAAGCTTTACCTCTAAAGGCGGAGAGAGTGGGGAGGCAGCGGCTTGGATTTGAACCCTTGACCATCGAGACGAAGCACACATTTGTTGACATAATTGAATTATGTTTGCGATTAAGGAAGGCGTGTGCATTTTTTGTACATTATTTATACACTTAAATTAATACAATATTTATTCCTGTTTCAACTTCCCAGAATGTACACGCATGCATCTCTAACATTAGTTCTTCTTACATAGGTATGTACAAATGTAAACAAATTCAATGCCTACAGACATTCCATTGACTCAGAATTACAAGAACATTTCTAGTTGCAATGTTTGGACTTGGAAGAGGAAAATGGGGCAAAGATGTTTCAATGTCAGAGATAATAGCAAGGAAAATAAAGTTGTAATAGAAGTGAAATATTTGTAACAGTTCTGTTGTTGTCGCTGTTGTTGCTGTTGTTGGAACCTGCAGTAGATTTTTCAATATCTTGTATATGGCAATGGCATCGCTTATCAATCTTTTTAATTCATTAATATTACAAGCAAACTTTTAGTATTAGAATACATACAATACATACGCACGTAGTCAAAAGGCCAATAGTATAGTACCTCCTAACGTACTACTATGATGATTGGTCTTACATAAACCACTTACATTAGTACCTTCCCTTGGCTTAACCAGTGTACTTCTCTGTAAGATAGAACATTAGTACCTTTCCTTGGCTTGACTAATACACTTTAGTGTGAAATAGAACATTAGTACCTTTCCTTGGCCTGACTAATACACTTTAGTGTGAAATAGAACATTAGTACCTTTCCTTGGGTTGACTAGTTCACTTTAGAGTGAAATAGAACATTAGTACCTTTCCTTGGCTTGACTAGTGCACTTTAGTGTAAAATAGAACATTAGTACCTTTCCTTGGCTTAACTAGTGCACTTTACTGTGAAATAGAACATTAGTATCTTTCCTTGGCTTGACCAATGCATTTTAGTGTGAAATAGAACATTAGTACCTTTCTTTGTCTTGACTAGTGTACTTCCTTGTGAGATAGAACATTAGTACCTTTCTTTGGCTTTATCAGTGCTCTTTAGTGTGAAATAGAACATTAGTACCTTTCCTTGGCTTGACTAGTGCACTTTAGTGTGAAATAGAACATTAGTACCTTTCCTTGGCTTGACGTGTGCACTTTAGTGTGAAATAGAACATTAGTACCTTTCTTTGGCTTTATCAGTGCACTTTAGTGTGAAATAGAACATTAGTACCTTTCCTTGGCTTGACTAGTGCACTTTAGTGTGAAATAGAACATTAGTACCTTTCATTAGCTTGACGTGTGCACTTTAGTGTAAAATAGAACATTAGTACCTTTCCTTGGCTTGACTAGTGCAGTTCAATGTGAAATAGAACATTAGTACCTTTCCTTGGCTTGACTAGTGCACTACACTGTGAAATAGAACATTAAGTACCTTTCCTTGGCTTGACCAGTGCACTTTAGTGTGAAATAGAACATTAGTACCTTTCCTTGGCTTGACTAGTGTACTTCACTGTGAAATAGAACATTAGTACCTTTCATTGGCTTGATCAGTGCACTTCACTGTGAAATAGAACATTAGTACCTTTTTTTGGCTTGACCAGTGCACTTTAGTGTGAAATAGAACATTAGTACCTTTACTTTGCGACCCATTGCACTTTTTTGTGAAAAAGAACATTCGTATCTTTCCTTGGCTTGACCATTGCACTTGGCTGTAAAAAAAGAACATAAGTACCTTTCCTTGGCTTGATCAGTGCACTTCGCTGTGAAATAGAACATTCTTTGGCTTTTATAAAGTCCTTGAAAGCACAGCTTAGATAAAGACTTTTTATTCGTTTGGCAATAGATTGAAGAATCACTGTTTACATTTGTTTAAGCCACTTATGTTTCATTATAAAACTAAATTGCGAACAATTATAGAGAAGATACCTAATTGTACAAAACTAACGTAAAATTTTTATTCAGTAACAATATGAAAAGCTTTTGAACAGTAGAACATTTTAATATATTTCTATAAACAACACTTGTGAAAAAATCTCTGAAATGATTTAATTTGTGTGTGTGTTTTTTTTTTTAAATATATTATTTTAAATTGAAATATGGGCCTTTTTTAAAGTTTATAAAAATGTTATGCTTTAAATAATAAATATAATAACAACAATAACAAGAAGGATCAAAATACAGCAAAAAGTAAACACAGAGACTCATTATTCTTTAATAAACTCAAATGTTAACAAAATGTCTGCCTACGACTAGGGTACTGCTGTTACTCGTAGTTCTACTACGATTTTTTAGTGACCCCGAAAGGGGTCTAGACGGTATTAGTTGTTTTTTTTTGTCTGTCTGGTCGTCCGTTCGTCTGTCACACAGATTACAAAAACTAGATGAGATATTGAATATATCAATGATATTTTAGATTTTGCAAAGTTTTGGTAAGTGCGTCTTGCATGTGGAACTCTATGATTCTTACGCTGCTCTTAGGATTAAAAGAATTCCAATATAATTTCAAAAAATATTTATTGACCTGTTTTTCTATTTTTAATGGAATCCTTAAATTTCGACATACTCTCATTAAAATTCAAGCTTAAACACTCATACACATTCATATATAAATAGACTTTTGTTAATCACAGCGTTAACATTTGTTTTGTTAAGTATTCCTCTGCTTCGGGTGCTCTTAAACTAGAAATAATTTTAGTAATTTGTTTTTAAAAAAGGGACGGTTCTTGAACTCTATCAGAATTGTACTACTGTGCTTTCATTTTGATGTTCTTGATACAAATTCGTTATACACAAACAAACTTTTCTACATACACTTTTGAATACACTTTCGTTTAGCAGTGATGTTTTTGTTCAAATAACATTTTTCTTTAGCATTCCTGTTCGTCAGATAAAATAACTTCTTTCTGGTTTAATATTAATTTCTAGCTCAGCTGCACAGGATTTGTAAACCTCCAAATGTGCCAATAGGTAAGGCGTTAACGTAAGCTTAACACTTATAATGTCCTTTTTCCAAAGTCTGTTTAAAACTTATAATGTCCCTTTTACAAAGTCAGTCTAAAACTTTTAATGTCCCTTTTACAAAGTCAGTTTAAAACTCATAATATCCCTGTTACAAAGTTAGTTTTAAACTTATAATGTCCCTTTTACAAAGTCAGCTTAAAACTTATAATGTCCCTTTACCAAAGTCAGCTTAAAACTTATAATGTCACTTTTACAAAGTCAGCTTAAAACTCATAATGTCCCTTTTCCAAAGTCAGTTTAAAACTTATAATGTCCCTTTTACAAAGTCAGCTTAAAACGTACCAATGCTACAATGACCCTTTCAACCTCAGAAGTTGTCCTCTTGCTAGGTTACAATGACATTTTAAATCACTTAACGAAGAACGCGGAAATCGCTTTGCGCCCAGACCTCCATGCTAATAGGTGTATCTCCAAAACGAGTTTCAGTATGAACTTTTTTCTACTATACAAACACCATTTAAAGAAAATATATATGTATCTATATTTTTAAACAGAATATATATATATGAACCTAAGCATCGAGCATAATAACGTTATCTCGTTTAATGGCATATTAACAACTTTAAAATCAGTCCTACTTAATTTACTATTGCATGATTTAGTGGTGCCAACAAGCGTGTCACGTAACAAATTAGATCAAAAATAAAATCTAGAGTCCAACACAACCACGGCTCTGAGACTTTACTGTCCACCTAAAACACACAATCTTCGAAGGCCGGATGGCAGCGCATCACCTGTGATGTATTTTTTCCATTGATATTTCATAAAACCCATAGCCAGTGGTTTGGACTTGATTACCATAGTAACATAGTTAATCGGGATCGAAACATTATAGGGGTTATCGTTTAGTTTGTTCATTGCTTTATTTTTAAGCCATCATATATATATATATATATATATATATATATATATATATATATATATATATATATATATATATATATATATATATATATATATATATATAAACCTACCCAAAGGTTTTATAAAACAACAATGGAAAAAATACCACACTTTTTTTTTAAACCGCGGGTTTTCTGTACATGTGTAGCTACTCAACGGCTGTAGTGTGTGTATGTGGTATTGAGTTTTGTTTCGATTTGATACATAGTAGGTAATGTTGGTATTTTTTGTTGTTGTTACGTAATACCCTAACGTTCCCTAAAAATTGTGTAAATGCAAAACTTTAGGGGAGATAATGGACAAAAAATTAAAACATAATTTCCCGTACTAAAAGAAGGTTAACGTTTGTTAAAGTTCAACAATATTAAATTTGTATGTACAAAAATGTATTACATTAGAAATTGACGTTTTGTTTTTTAGACTTAGTTTTCATAATTCTAGAATTTTATTAAATTATATGCCCACACGTAAATGAGTTAATTTAACATTGTGCTTAATAATAAAAAGAAATACACATCTTTTTATGTGTAGATCATACAGTCTATTAAAATGTAGCATAGTTCTTTTTGAATGCCTATTTCCGGATAGGCCTCTTGAAGTTATACATTTATAACTACATACTACAATGTACGAATGAGACTCTAAATTATGTACAAACTAACTCTTATATATATAGTAATGATGGATACATAAATCTTGATAAACCATTTATAGTACATCAAAAATAATTTAGTTTACATTATTCCATCTTGGATTCTTTCCTCTCTAAGCCTTTCAACACGCATTCGCACTATTCCACATTCACACTATGCTGCGCACTACCCACCCCCCTTTGTTCAACAAGTTCAATGTGTATCGAACGTCTATCGGCTCATTTTTTAAACATATTAGTTAACAAATTTAAAATTATAACTTCTAAACATGTACTCAGAAACACAAGAATCCTAACAAAGTAGATACTAATTCTACCAACAACATCTAACTTTTTCTCTTATGTCTGTACAAAACATCCTCATTCCAGCCGCAATCAAATAGTTAACAATCCAAATCTATATATGCATATTCTAACCCCAACAACATGACCCTGGCTCTAATTAACTCAATACACTCATAATGGCATAGATTTAGAAAATAAATGCCTATTTACTTCTTAGTATCATCAGGCCTAGATTCTAGACTTCACATTTCTTTCTATGTATTTCTACCACATTTCTTTCAAAGGTCATTTTAATAGAATAATTATAACCAAACAAAAGAGAAACAGAAAAAAATACATGGTACAAAATCTACGTAACTAATTTCCACTACTTACACTCTTGTACATTTCCTATGTAGCCTTGACTAAACTTCTATAATGTAGTGGCCTTAGCGTATGAGTATATGTAACAATGACATTCAATTATCAAATTAAGCTGAGCATATTAAAGCCACATCATTGAATGAGTAGCATGTAAATACTTTTATTGATACCAACTAAAAAATAATAATTACCAATAAATTATTAACTTATAAACGTTTTGACTGATTCTTGTTGTTCTAGGTACGTTAAATAATTTTTCAAAGTTTCAACTAGATCCGACATGAAATTAGAGTTTGTTGAGATTTGATCATAAATATTTAGCTAGACAGAAATACACTCATACAATCTGAACAATCTCGTCAAAGTAATACATTTAAAAAATTATATTTTAAAATTATAATTTCAATAAACACTCCTATAACAAAATGTTTTTATTCTGTATTTGTAATATATAAAGTATATTAGATCAAGATCTAGAATTTCAATTTCTGGATCAAAATCTAGACTTAAAGTGTATGTTTTGATTTCCAAATGCTTAGATCTATAGTGCAATGTTATGTAATATTAAAACTACTATTTTTAAATTTAATGTTGCTTTCAGTCTTTTGATAGATTTTCTAGGCTTCTTGACGTAAATGTTATCCTAATTACTTCTAAATTGTTCCAAAATTAAATTTTAGGTCTAGAAAATACAGATCTTAAGAGTGATAAATCAAAAGTTAGTTTAGGTAGATCTACATCCTTATTCTAGTATCATTCAAATGAAAATGCCAATAGCTTTGTTGATAACTGTGCTGGGACATTGAGCAGACGTTGTCGAAGTAGGCCTACCAGATCGATTCATGTTCTTTTTTTTTCTATTACAAAACAAAATCAAAGGATTATCTAAAATCGCTCATCTGACATATCGTACATATTCGGTAGTTGTCAAGCCGAAATGTGTAATATATCTTTTTATCAAAAATAGACTACTAGTTTGTTAATGATAAGTTTATGCGGGAGGTTTGGGCTTGGGAGAAGATTATCTTTAAATTTGAAGGAACAATTGAAACATGTAAAATTTTCAGGAAAAAAAAGATTTAACAACGCCAAAAGAGTCTTTAAAACATTTTTTTTTGACAATGAAAGCAAAATCGCATTTTTAATATTTCTTGCAAATAGTCAAATCCGATTGGCATCCGACGGGGGCGGTCTCTGAGTTTTTGTGATAACAGAAACTCTCTTTATAATGTTGTTTCTTTCTATAGTAGTCAGTAAATCTCGTTATAAATGTATTATGCAGTGGAAAGGAACGTGACAGAAATAAATATAGGTCTACTCCAGTAATTCAGGAAAAATAATTCTGATTTATATTAACTAGTTTTCAATATTCAATTTTACTTAACAAACTGTATTATATTTAAAAACAACACAAAAAATGCTGCTATTTTTATATTGAAACACATCAACTGTGTTTTTTTAATATAAAAAAAAAACTATTGTAGTGTTACGTAAAGAAAAAAATAAATATTGAAAAGTTATATATTTCATTGCATGGACACTACTACATACAAAGTCTAAGGAATTGTTTGAATGCCTTCGTATATCATGGGCTGTAGAAGTTTGTTATAGCGATAGATCAGTGGATCCTACACTTTTTTGTCTCGTAGACCTCTTGCCATGTTTTCTGGTTTTCGGTAGCCCCCCCCCCCCCTGCTAAACTTTCACATTTTTGCAAATCCATCAACATTTTTTTAAAAACTAAATTTCTATCTGTGGTGAGTTGAAAAGTAAAACTGTGATTTTAAGCTACATATCAAGTGATAGAGATCTATCTTTTTATCGATACAATTTTTAAAATAACAATATTTATTGATGGAATCTCCAAACACACTGGACATTGTTTTTGTTTTGTTTTGTAGGTCTATCATTCGTTGCTATGGATATTATATTTCAAACAGGAATGTTTTATTCCATGAAGTAGTGCTTCAAGTATTAAATATTAATTAATTAATTAAGTATCATTGTTAAAGTTTTTGCAAAGAATAGTTTCTCGTGTATTTCTTGATCTTTCAAGTGTTGCTCAAGTATGGAGTCCGCAAAGATGTTATCACTAACAAGAGAAGGGTCGAAGCGACTAACTGGCACCCAAACCAGTAAACTTCGATCAGGAAAGCCCCTTAAGCCTTGCTGGCCACCTACCTAGAAGAAGCACGACTGAATTCAAAACTCTGCTGCCTTGCAACATGCGAAAGGTTTTGTGGGTCAACCCTGAGGATAAAAAAGGAGCCAGCGATCCTTAGACAGTTTCCAGCAAACATCACTACAACCTGTCAGAGCCTGTAATACCGCTGATCCCAAGCTGTATATAAGTCGCTTGCAAAGAATTTAATTTTATAACTCACGACTTCGAAACGACCTTAAATTGTAGTGTTGTTTAAATAAATTATTTTAATAATATCACATGCAGGTTTCTCCAAAACAGTTTTTAAAACTACAAGGGCTGGTAAAAATCAACCTATGGTGTTTTATGTATTTTGCCAAAAAAAAGTTAAGTTCCCCTTTCAGACTTTGTTTCTTTGGCCAACGGTAAACGAGCAGGGTGTCATGCAGGCAGCACAACGACCAACCGCCTTGACTTTTCCCAACCTAAGTTAGGTTCCCATTAAAGTTGGCTGGACTTGGGAACCCCAAAAAACCTGAAATTTCCTGAAATTGAAAATTCAACGAGATTCGAACCTAGGACCCCAGGTTCGGAAGCTAAGCGCTTAACCACTACCAAAGCGCTCCCCATTTTGTTAGAAGTAAAAAAGATATTTTTAGACGTCCACAAACCATCGCCTTCTCTATATGATGTCGAAGATAGATTTTGTGGGCTTTTTCTGAATTTTATATTTAAATGTTCGAAAGTTTTTCAAAACTTTATCTTTTTATCAGAATGAAATTTGTCTCAGATGATCCTTCAGCGTAATTAGTTTCATATCATCATAAAATGTCAATTGGCAACCGCTAGTTTGACAAGGAAGGAATAAACATTTTTAACTAATCACGCTATACAGTTGGCATTTCTTTTTGATAAACATTACTTACATGTAGACAAAATTAAGTTATTTAAATAAATTTTGAAATTAAATACAATTTTTCGTTTGAATAGAAGGATAAACATTTTAAGGATTTACTTAGGTACAAATTTAAATTATATCTTAGTGTGAAGAACTACATTAATGGGATGTAAAAATTAACGCTTAAATGAATATATCATTGTAGACCCACTTGGACATCTCATAGACACCCAATTAGTTTTTTCACTTCTGTAGACTCCTTGGAAGTCTTCGTAGACCCCTGGGGGTCTATATAGACCACTTTGGGAATCACTGCGAAAGACTGTGTTCGAATTTGTGCATCGTGTCCCAAGCCTTGTGTTTGTGTGTGTAGGGAGAGGGGATAGGCTTCAGTCTACATCAGGCATGTCAAACACTCATTAGACATTATGCTTCTCAGCCTTGCCCCACGTCAACCTTGCCCCACGTCAACCTTGCCCCACGTTAACCTTGCCCCACGTCAACCTTGCCCCACGTAAACCTTGCCCCAAGTCAACCTTGCCCCACGTCAACCTTGCCCCAAGACTCAAAATTAGAACGTAATTATTGTTTAGAGTCAACTGAGATGTACAATCGCCAATCTATTTACAGCACAGCTTTTTCAAAGACTCCTAATTAAAAACGTCTGTTAGAAAATAGTTGAAGACGCTAACATTGCACACATTATCTTGTATAGTTGAAGACGCTAACATTGCACACATTATCTTGTATAGTTGAAGACGCTAACATTACACACATTATCTTGTATAGTTGAAGACGCTAACATTGCACACATTATCTTGTATAGTTGAAGACGCTATTATTGCACACATTATCTTGTATAGTTAAAGACGCTAACATTGCACACATTATCTTGTATAGTTGAAGACGCTAACATTGCACACATTATCTTGTATAGTTGAAGACGCTATAATTGCACACATTATCTTGTATAGTTGAAGACGCTAACATTGCACACATTATCTTGTATAGTTGAAGACGCTAACATTGCACACATTATCTTGTATAGTTGAAGACGCTAACATTGCACACATTATCTTGTATAGTTGAAGACGCTAACATTGCACACATTATCTTTTATAGTTGAAGACGCTAACATTACACACATTATCTTGTATAGTTGAAGACGCTAACATTGCACACATTATCTTGTATAGTTGAAGACGCTAACATTGCACACATTATCTTGTATAGTTAAAGACGCTAACATTGCACACATTATCTTGTATAGTTGAAGACGCTAACATTGCACACATTATCTTGTATAGTTGAAGACGCTATTATTGCACACATTATCTTGTATAGTTGAAGACGCTAACATTGCACACATTATCTTGTATAGTTGAAGACGCTAACATTGCACACATTATCTTGTATAGTTGAAGACGCTAACATTGCACACATTATCTTGTATAGTTGAAGACGCTAACATTGCACACATTATCTTTTATAGTTGAAGACGCTAACATTACACACATTATCTTGTATAGTTGAAGACGCTAACATTGCACACATTATCTTGTATAGTTGAAGACGCTAACATTGCACACATTATCTTGTATAGTTGAAGACGCTAACATTGCACACATTATCTTGTATAGTTGAAGACGCTAACATTGCACACATTATTTTGTATAGTTGAAGACGCTAACATTGCACACATTATCTTGTATAGTTGAAGACGCTAACATTGCACACATTGTCTTGTATAGTTGAAGACGCTAACATTGCGCACATTATCTTGTATAGTTGAAAACGCTAACATTGCACACATTATCTTCGCTTGACATATTCAATTTAAAATACTGGATTTCCGCTAGCGCCTATAGACCTGGTCTATTCTTTCATTTAGTCTCAGAGGCGCCCAAAGGTCCCGAAACTATAAATCCCAGTCTTTACCAGGATTCAAACCCGGAATCCCCGATTTTGAAGCCAAGGGCTTTACCGCTCAGCCACCACTTCTCCTTGAGGCTCTAGTACTTAACATTAATTATTGGGATAGTTGCGTTTTCTTTTTACGCATCAGAATATGACGTAAGTTCTGTCTATGTTTTGTTGTTTTTGTAAAACAGCCACACTTTCTTTATAAAGCAAATGTATCGGCATATAATCATGCTCCACAAAAAAGTAAAGATCCGTTCACTTTTCCTGGTTGATTCTATATTCAGTCCTATTTCATAAATTCACAAATATTTAATCCCTTGGTAGTATTCTATTACCAAAAAAAAGTGAGGGCCCTACCGTAGGTAAAGATACATTTTGAAGTCAATTTTTTTGATTTTCTATATTTTGTGCTGATGGGAGCACATCGCGGGCCGGATTTCGCCCTCGGGCTGTATTTAGGGCATCACTTATTTATAGTATACATTTCTTTTAATAATATTCATGATCTCCAGTAATCTATCAAATTCAGTCATTTTAATGTTAAGTGTCGAGTTAGTATAATTAAGACTGTCTAAGAGTGCATGCTATGTGGAACTGAATTGGGCAAGGTAAAAAGTTGATACACAAGATGTTTTATATTTTGTTGTACAAGAAAATAAATCTAACATGTCATCAAGACAACTATGCCTACTAAGAACGATACACTTGACTATAGACTGATTTAAAAGCTGATAAAACTTTTTTGTTAATAAAAGCAATAAAAGTTTCCGTAGTATATTATAATATTTTTTTAGTATTTTTTAAATATATTTTTGCATAAAGTAATTTTAATTAATACAATGCTTCGTTTCATGTCAAATATATATTGAAAACATTTTTGAGAAATAAATATAGATATGTATGTAACTATTTCTTTATTACAATTATTAAATGAATATACATTGTAGATCTTTGACTCTGTCAATCATAATGAAATTGTAAGCATATTGTTCTCATTTGTGAACGCCTACAATGTTAGGTCGGAAAATTAAAAATATTTAATAAACGTGTAATAGTTCTGTGTGCAGAAATACCCTTGTCCTACGCCAGGGGTCGGCAACCTTTTGAGTCGGAAGAGCCAAAAATCACTATATTTATTTTTGATAGTTTTTTAAGTTACGAAGTTTTTTCTTGCCAACTATAAATACTACTCGCAGAAATAAAGTTCTTTGATAGAGAAAAACAAATCTATTTATTCATCAGAAAAGATTTATTTAGTTCTATACGATTAGTGTTTTTCACAAGAAATTAGATTATATATATTAATGGAATTATTAGATATTTATTTATTATATAAGTAAATAAAAAATAGAATTAAACATTTACATACAACACTAACTTGTACTTCAACAACCAAACAATACAGCAAACAATTTAAAGGGAAGCGATGGCTTTGTTTTTAGAAAGTTTGGATACATTTGGCTCATTTGTTTTTAGTTTCAACTAAGACTCTACATTTTCATTTGTTAGTTGGCTTCTTACTTTAGGTTGACTTCTATTCATGTAAGAGAATGTTTGCTGGCATGAATCTGTCAATCTGAATCTAGTTAGCACTCCTATTGCCAAACTTTTCTCTCTAGCAATATGGATGACAGTTCCATGTGTCGAATATAAGTGCCTCATCTCGCGGCATTTCTTGGAAAGCTGTCCACTTTTGTTGCGTTACGTACAAACATTTCTGGACCTCCAACTCTTCCAGCTTGCTTTTCAAATCTGTAAATTCTCCATTTTAAAAAGCTTTACTTTTTAAAGTCCAGTATCAATTCCAAATGACTTAATGTGGAGTTCGTTACTATTTGTGTTGAGGATATTTATGAATGCTAGAATGGCTTTGTTGGTTTTGAGATGCTCCAATCTGTCAGCAAATTCATCTGCATTTTTTTTAAAATAACCGTGCTAAAGTAGTTCCTGTCAACTGGTTATATCGCGATATTGCTTTAGAATGTGAAAATGAAGTCATTTGCCGCTCTCAATAAGTAAAGTTCCCCTTTCAGACCGTGCGATCTATAAGGCAGGTGATGTAAAAGTAATCTCTTTCTGTTGCCCACGGTTAACGAGGGTGTCATGTGACCAGCACAACGACCAACCGCCATTATTTTTTCCAATAAATGTTAGGTATCCATTAGAGCTGGATGGATTTAGAAGCACCTAAAAATACCCAGAGATTAAAAATCCCAGTCTTCACCAAGATTCTAACATGGGACTCCGGTTTGGAAGCCAAGCGCTTTACTGCTCAGCCACCGCTCTGATCTTCTACCAAAACATCGGCTGGGTTTTCATTTTCTTGTAGTTTTAGATTCATCTTATTTACTTTTGCTGATATATCCATCATGGAGTAACAGTTTTGCAACCGTTTGTCGCCCTCTAATTCAGGGTGATTAACATTTATCATTTAGGAATATATTTATTTCATTCAAGCACAAAGCTGGAAGTTTCAACACTATACCTGTAGAAAGCCATCGCACTTATTGGGAAGAAAAATGTCGGAATAGCGAGTCTCCGTTCTGTTTCAGAATTCTTTAAACTGACAAAAGTAGAGTACTTTTGACCAGCACTTCTTGCTGGAGTAGGCAGTGAAACCCTAAGACATGCCTGGAGACTCTCAGAGTCTCTTTTATTTTTTCATGTCCTACTTCTGACTCCATCAGTTGCTATTGAAATGAGTTTATTTCAATGGATTTTATTGTCTTCAAGGCATTTTTTGCACGACGTTCGCTAAATCTTCTCCTCTAGTTTATCACGAGAGCGCTAGCAATGCTTTGGAAGACATATACCTGAAAGACAGCTATCTTGTGCCGTGTCTTTTATGTCGCAAGAATTATCTATATCATTGATAAGGCAGAAGAAAGTTGAATATCTTCCACCAGCAAATATGTTACATTTGAAGACATTGGGAGAGGTGCGATGAAAATCAAGTACAAGTGTCTGAGAAACAGAATCGGTGCCTAATCTTACTTAATCCATTCATTTTTGTTTCGATGAAATAAATAATATTTGGGTATATAACTAAAGAGCCGCAGCTTAACTTCCAATGAGCCGCAAGTGGCTCGCGAGTCGCAGGTTGCCTACCCCTGTCCTAGCTGTCATTGTCCTCCTGCCCCCTACCACTCCCTTGTCGCTGTCTCAGGTCATTCCATGCATCACTTCACTTCCCAATATACAATACTAATAATACGCTTTCACTTTAATGTCAATGAAAACATTTTTGTAAAAAAAATATTAGTTTCTAACTATTTCTTTATCTTATCTTACTTTTATTTAATAAATATACATTGTAGATTTTCATATTCAGTCATGACGTCATCATTATCTATCATTTTCTAATTCCCATTTGTGAAGGCCTACTATGGTAGGTCAACATTGTATTACCACATAAGTTATAATATCAAGATTAACTACTATTCCACTAAAAAACAACAACAACATATCGATACTGGTGTCGTCTGGGGTCAAGCAAGTGCCTCATTATTCTATAACAAATTTGTTTGTAAAAAAATGGGTGCGTATGTACTACATTTTATGCACTTGACGTAGTTAAGAAGTAGCAGGTGGCTGTTCCCTAAGATTTTTACAATATTGCAATTACATTCATCCTTCAAAAGTTCGTTTAAATATGTCAGTGTTGTGCTTTGCTTGTGTTGTTTTTTTTTTGTTAATGCTCTTTTGATTACATTTCAGATAAAACGTTGTCTTGCTCAAAAGTTTTTCCATATGCTTAGCAAATTTTACAATGTTGCGAAGTAAAAATGATCACTTTAATAAAGATACACTTAGAAATAAAAATGCTTAGATCTAAAAGCAAATGATTTGTTCTAGAAGTAAAACAAAAAAAGAGATGGAGTTCTTGTTCTTTTCATCTCACTTTTATTCTAACAAAATATTTAATATGTAAATTGTTTTGTGTTTGTGGAGGTTAAGGCCCTTGGTAGAGGTAGTGTTGTCAATCCGGAGCTGTATTTACTTATTCCGAGCATGCTACAAGCGTACACTTCTTTAAGCACGACATTTTTACGAGGCGTACAAATGCGAACAAAAAAATACTAAAAGAAATGTTTCTGACCAGTCGAAATTAGAATGTATTATTATCTCATTCGTGTAATATCGATTGCCTTCCCTTAACTTCCGTAGAAATGTGTAACCTCTCTTGATTAGCGCTCTTGAACTTAGGTGACTGTAGTTTGCTTTAGATTTTTTAACGAAAAGGATTTTTATCGTCTTAAAAAGTGTCAATAAATATTGCAAAAAAAAATATTTATTCGGTGTGTATATGTATTAATTCTTCATCTTAGCCTTCTTTGCATACCTATTTCTAATAGGTCGCTTTTCAGTATTAAACACTGGACTACTTTAATTCTCGGATCAAAATAAATTTTGAACAATTATATCTTGTACCTGACAAAACAATCAATAAATGTAGAGAGACTTCAGGACCGTAGTTATGTACATATAACTAGGGGTGCACCGGATAGTACTTTTTGATATCCGACCGAAGCCGAATAGCACCGATAGTAAAAAATTTCCGGATATTCGGCGGAAGCCGGAGCCGGAGCTACTATCCGGTGCACCCCTACATATAACCCTCGACTTCTACACGGTGTTACAAACAAATGGCCGCTGTGCAGGGGAGACAATAGTTGTGGTGTTTACAAAATTTACTTTACCCATAAACATAGCATAATGGAAACTATGGACTTAACAGTTTGTCTTTATACCTCACATAGTTCGCTGTGTTGTTATGAAATATAGGTTGGAAACATCTCACTATATACCTCATGAAAACAATATGGTACCGATGATAGTACTTAATGTATCGGTACTTAACGGCAAGTCAAGTTTTGCACTTGCAGGTTCTTTAACATGTCTTAAACTGACTAACTTTCCTTGATTCAGTTTTGTAAAACTTCTTTCGGCTTTCGTGTCTTTTAAATTTCGACACGCGATTGATGTGTGAATAACAGAAAATGTCGAGTTCAATGAAACAAGGTCTCTGTTATCCACAGTGAGCCATATTCTTTGGACTGGCTGAATATGACCTACGTGCCGAAGTTTGGACTTCCCCTCCAAAGTGTATCAGGATAGAAAACATTATTTATTTTTGTTTTGCTCTCGATAAATTTCACGTAAATTTAAAATAGCATTTGTTTAAAGGGAGGCAATGAAACTTGTTAACATGTAATTATTTATTATAACAAATTTTGACTTATTATAGAGAATTTGTATTGCAATATTTAATTTAAAACCACAAAATGTATTATATTGCAAAACAAAAAGTTTGGTTCAAGTATGTTTATACATTAAATTATTAGTTCTTTTCTTTTCAATATTTGATTGCTAAGCACTTTAAGTTACGATCAAAATTTTAATAAATAATTATAAATTTCTGTATTCTTTACTGCATAATCACGGAGGTACTCCAAATTTTCCTAATATTAGGATGCCTTTGAAATTAAGGCTTCTCTAATTATGAAATACTTCATTATGTTTCTTTCAGCACAGAATTCCTTTGTTGTCGCCAAACTTGTCTTACACAGTCGAAGTTTGAATCTAAGAGCCATTCATTATTTAAACTTTAGTAGATAAATATTTTTATGGAAGTAATAAGGATTAATGACAATGTCGAGCTTACTTTGCTAAACATGCCTTAAGCTGTGTATCAAATACAAAATGTAGAAAAAAAACGAATAATATTAAAGATATACTTATTTGAAAGAATATGCTAATATTCCACTCATGGCTATGTCTTTCCTTGAAATGTAAAGATAACATTGTTTTAGGCACAATTTCGTCGATCTACGACCTACATATTTTGATACTCCCAGCGCAGGCATAACCATTGTCCACCGGTTATCGATTTCAACTATTTCTTTTCGCCGTCTTCGTTTGTTCTGGTTGGTAGATAATTAATATGGTCGTACAAGATTAATAGGGGACATTATTTTTTTTTAATGTGGTCGTACAAGATTAATAGGGGACATTATTACATTTTTGTCATGACACATTTCTAACCCAGACAATATAGACTAGATCTACATAGGGCATAGTTGACATGTAAACTACATAGACTACAATACTTCAACACACAAGGCCATTCACACAAGAGACGAAGAGCTTTTTATTATTGTCTGGAAGTTTCTTCTTGTGTAACTTTTGATCTTAACGTTAATTGTTTGAGCTATTGAAAAAAACAACGTTTGGCCCTTTTTTTTTCTTTGCTATTGTCTTAACTCTTTCTCTCCTAACTGACGATACCAACTGTTACGTGCGCATCTTAGTGTAAATGTGAACTGGTGCGAATGCGTGTTAAGGGGAGGATCACCTTTGGAAATCGAAATTTTGGACCCAAAAATCGATTTTTAGATTTAAACATATTTAGATAGCTTATCCATTTATTTACTTGATAAGTACTTTAATTTTTTTTAAAATAATGCTTTAAAACATATTTTTTTACATTTTTCGGGTGTATATTAATGACGATTTTATAAGAAAATGCAAAAATTCTCCATAGTTACAGGTTAAAAAATTTTTGTGCATTGCAAATAAAATAGTCATATTTGGTATCAATTTGTTCAGCGTCCAAATGTCTTTTAAGATTTGGCATCACTTCCTAATCTTTTATTAGCACATTTTCGCTATATTTAGAAACTTACGTACTCTTTTTGATTAGTTTTGGTGTAAATATAGCCCCGCTATAAATGCTGCGTTCTGATTGGTCTATTCTTAGGATTCCCCTAGCGACCTTGTGTACCTCAGGTTATCGAAAATAAATGGCTGAACTGTCTACAGCGTGTTGAAATTATCGTATGTGAAAAATTGTTGTAGATCTAATAATTCTAATACTATAACTAATCAGACTAGTCTCTCTGGCGACTCTGCTGGATTGCCTGTGGATATCATATTATTCTAGTCTAGATTTATATAGATTCGATTTATAAAATATATAGTCTAGATCTATATTGATAATATTCTAGAGCTTAGACTTCTAAGTTCTACGATTGTGACTTATTCAGTGATTGTCTTCAAGTTCATTCTTATTTGAGCTTGACTAGATCTAAGTCTTATCCATAATTATCATCACATCTACTAGCATTAGTATCATCTAGCTCTACTGCTCTAGACATTCTAGCTCTAGTGCTAGCCATGGGAAGATTAAAAAAAAGAAGTAAACAACTTCTAGAGGCTCGCAAGATTGCCAAGATGAAGAACACTGTTGGCCTATGTCGAAAAGATCATGAACTAGATCTAGACAAAGTAACACCAGCTCCTTCAACTCCAGCTAACTCGTCGGTGTTGTTGTCTTTGCAAACAAGTTCCAAAAAAAAAAACTGTTGATATTCCTGCTATGGACATTGGAAGCTCTAGCTCTCTATTTAATGACCAGTCAGCTAAACAGACATATAGAACAATCATTGACATTAGTCAAATTGAAAATTGCTTTCATCTCTTCTGTGTCCTTATTGTAATGCTGATGGTCTAACTTTGCATTCAGATGACAACAGTCGTTTCGGACTTGTATTAAAACTGAAACTTTACTGCGATAATTGTGGCACTGTGGTGAATGATGTTTTTACATCTGAACGCTCACTCAATGATAAAAAATTTTCCATCAACACATCTGCTGTTGTTGCCTCCTCATTGTGTGGACTAGGACCATTAACTTTCAACAAATTTTGTGAACATTTAGACCTACCGGGTCTATCAGCCAATCATGTCTACAACAGGACAAAGTCCATTTATAAGGATGCTGAAGATGTTCGTCAGGCTTTGCATAGTAAAACTATTCGACTTGTAGGAAAGGAACATGCAAAAAATAGCAATTCAGCTCTAAGTGATGATGACATTTTGGACATTGCCATTTCATTTGATGGTACTTGGATGACCAGAGGACATAAATCAATGATAGGTGTTAGCTGTGTCATAGATGTATTGACAGGCTATGTCATTGATTTTGAAGTACTATCTAGCTTTTGCCAAACTTGTAGCACAACTGGTACTAGACTAAAAGCACAATCTCCTGCACACTACAAAGAATGGTTTGAATCCCACAAACCTGATTGTGATATCAACTATACAGGTGAGATATTTTTCTATTGTTTTAAAACCTTTTACAGTAATTAAAATCTAGATTCATTTTTATACTGACATGTTTTTTTAAATTATTTAAAAACAGCATACAAAACAGTTTATTGTCTTTCCATTAACTTTTTGTTTTAAAATTTTTCAGGATCATCTGGAATGATGGAAACACATGCGGCCGAGATCTTGTGGAGGAGATCTATTGAGAAGTTCAAATTGCGCTACACCACTATGTTGTCAGATGGTGATTCTAAAGCCTTTAATAAAGTCTGTGAAATAAAACCCTATGGAGATGTACCTATAACAAAAGAAGAGTGTGTCAACCATGTGGGGAAAAGGATGGGCACTTCACTCCGTAATTTGGTTACAGATTGTAGCAAGAAAGGAATTTCACTTGGAGGTAATGGTGTAGGTAAACTTACACAACAAACAATCAAAAAACTGTCCAAGTATTACACCAGAGCGATACGGAAACACAAAGATGCTAAGCAAATGAGAAATGCTATACTTGCGAGCATGTATCACAATTTTTCGACCGATAAGAGGCCGATGCATCATCTGTGTCCTTCAGGTGCAGATTCTTGGTGTTTTTATAAGTCTTGTGAGGCAAAAAATGTAAAGCCTGGTAAACACAATCTCCATATACATACGCCTCTCAATTATGACTTACTAGCAGAACATCTGAAGCCTATATACAAAAGATTGTCAGAGCCTCAACTTCTACAACGATGTTTGCTTGGCTCAACTCAAAATGCGAATGAGTCTTTTCATTCATGTATTTGGAATATTTGCAGCAAATCAAGATTTTCTTCACTAAAAAAAGTTAACTTTTCTGTTTTAGCTGCAGCAGGACAATTCAATTTTGGCTTTTCTTTTGGTAGTGAAATAAAAAGTTTTTTTCAACTGCCAGGTAAGCAAAAGCAGCCAGCGACTTGAATTATTGAGACTTAAGAAACGCTTGAAAAATGCAGCTTATAAAAAACAACAAGTTGTAAAAAGGAGACTGTTGTTAAGAAAGGAGGCTAAGGCACGTAAAGAATTGCAGTTTATTGAAGCTGAAGGAGTTTCATATTCATCTGGACAATTTTAAATCTTTTATGGAAGTTCTCAATTTTTGCATTTTTTCTCATTTCTGTTTTTTCTTGATTAGTCTTCTTAAAAGTCTTATAACTTAAAAACTAGTTGGTTTAATGATGTGACATTTGAATAACACTAGTTTACATGTTGTTCTTTAACTTACAAGTTTTATATATTCAAATATAGTTAGTTAACTTAGTTTTACAAACATCATTTTATTAAAATCAGTTTTTCTCAAAATGGCCGTTTTCCAAAATGCATTCACTAAAATTTATATATCTTTAGAACCATTACAGATATTTACATGAAATTTGAAACACTTAAAGATCTATTGTAATACTTTCATGTGACATCTTGATTTTTTAAATATCTTGTTAGGTTTTCATTTTCTATGGACATGAATGTAAAAAAATATATATTTTTCTTTAAAAAAATGAATGATTAACTTTACTGTTACATTTTAAAAACAAATATTAAAATATAATAAATTTTGAGATGTCACTTTATTCTTTGTTGTTTTCTTTTTCAAATGAAACAGATTTGACTTATATTTGTCTATTAGTTAAAGAGAAATAGCATTTTAAAAATCATATACAAAAAACAAGATGGCGGCCGTTTCCATGGCAACCACAAAAGTCAAACACATTTTTTCTATGTTTTTAAAATCAGGATGAATTACTGTATCAACCATACAAGTTTGATAAATTTCTGATAAATATTAACGTAAATAGATTTTTTAGGTGTACCTCCCCTGAAAGCGAGAGGAGAACAAAAATTGAGGAATATAAACAAGAAAGTGTTTTCAGTGTTAATAAAGATTAAAGTATTTATAAACGGAGACAATAGTATACTACCACTTTTGGTCTGGACTCACCTTAGATCTATATTATGTTAGATAAGGCCTAATACATTTGGCATACCTTATCAATAAGCAGATTATCACACACTAAAAATAAATTAAATTAAGAAATAAATATAAACACAAAGTAAATATTGGAGAGTTGAGAGTATCAGTTCATAGAAAGATTAGAGACTAACAAACTTCGGTTATTCACAGCCCCAAAATGTAAAGGACTGGGGATTAGTTCTTGCTATAGAGAAATAGCTCGATATACTAAGGGTATGATTCTCCAATGCTGATTCTTACAACGTACATTATACAATACAATCAACGAAGAAGTATAGACTTTGTATTTATTTACAGCCAACAATAGGTTACACATGTAATATGGAATACACAATCTTCAATAGCTTAAAGTACTAAATGTACCCAAAGTAAATACTACAGGGCGCTTAGACTAGATTCAATTAACATAGGCCATCAATTACAAAACATAGTATTACCCCAAATAGTACGTTCACACAATGGCGGAAATAATATATCTCAATACAACTGACAACAATCAACAACACCCTACTCAGATCAGGTTAGCTCTCCACCTGCAAGACCTTTCACAGAAAACCTTATTATCCCCCTTGAAAACCCCATGCTAAAATAATTCACCATTCACAACTAATAAAATAAAACAAACACTCACACAATCTCACATCTTACGCACCCCCTGCTCTTGACAGAGACAAAAATGATACAACAGTTAGAACGGTTCAAGACTTTCTAAAAATTAAGAAATGAATTCACGCTTACATACAAGACTATTTTACATATATATATATATATATATATATATATATATATATATATATATATTATATATATATATATATATATATATATATATATATATATATATACATATGTATATATTCTCAATATATATATATATATATATATATATATATATATATATATATACATATGTATATATTCTCAATATATTGTTCAGGCTTCTGCGCGGTGTTGATGCTTGTAGATAGATCTAGTGTAGATCTACGTCTGACTGGAGGTAATACCGAACTCAAAACTACTTCAGTAACACCGGCGAAAAGCCGAAACAAACAAAATATGTAGTCGACGCTGATGCTGTTTACAAATCCATTTAATTACTAAGAAGGGAATCGTCCTATGTCAGCTATGTCCGTTAATCCGTATCTATATTCTACTGCTCTACACAAAGCATCCTCTTTCTAGCGTCACTAAGAGCGTTCTTGTTTTTTTTTTAAATCTGTTACGTCATTTGTCGCTAAGTAAAACTTTACCCTTATTCCCGAAACAAATAACTAATTCCTAATCATGTCATAACAACTCCTCCCCCTCCCGCTAAAAAAAAATTGCCAGTCAATTTTTTATCTACTGTCTTAGTCTTACATTGTGCAAGGGCCAAATGTAGGGAAACATAAAAGACAACACAACTTGAGTCTTGATTTCGGTTTCAACTTCTTCATCATTGTCCCAAACTCAAGTTGATCTGAACACCTATTTCCCTCAAATGTCACAAAGTGATACTGTCCAATGTGATGTGCCATAGGTGACCGCCGACATAGTCCGTATATCCATACTTTATCACATCACATTCCAGAGGTTCCACCACTTTCCCTCACACGTCAGGACAGACATTTTACCTAATATGACAAATTAACATTTATCAATAATCGTTCTCCCACTATACACCTAACGTTCGTTCGGGCATTTACAAGTGTATTTTATTTCCTCTCTCCACTTACTTGTCCCAGCGCGACCTAACTCTTTACTGATGTATGATCATGATCAACAACAAGGAATAACTTATAAAACTTACTTTCCCTTGATATCAATACCTCATCGCCTTCTAAATGCCCTATCTATTCATACCTCCATACATACAATTCATACATATTAATATTCATACATAATAAATAACTAACATGAGTCAATCTAATACTAACTAATATAACAACAACATAATAACCATCTGATTATGACTACTAGCCAAATCAATTAAGAATAAACAATTTAAATAAAATCCAACTTATTTACACTACGGTTGTATAGTGTTATGTTTCACAGGCAATCTACACGACCCATACATTTGTTCTCTCCAACTGGAGTTAACATCTCTTCTTACACCACTATAGCCCGCGTGTGTCCTTCTTCCTCTGTATGACGTGCGCTTACCGCTACCACAGTCATCGCTTCTATCATCAATGTCGGATACAGACCTGTGCCTCCTATCCGAACTCGCAATCTTCTGTTCAGATTGTTCTGCCCTACTCCAACAGTCTTTAGCGATGTGCCCATGTTTATGGCAGTTAAAACAAATTCTGTCCTTTCTAGGTTTGTTTCGCCTCATGTTGCCATACCTGTTTGTCCAACTTCTAACCTGTTTGTCAGAAGCGTATCTGACACCTGCTACATTTCCAAGTAAAACATCTCTAGATAACCTCGGCATGGCTACCCCTTCACAATACCCTGTGTACAATGGAGATCGAAGGAACACTTTGCACGCTTCGAACCTCTTAACTGCGCCGTCTGCCATTCTGACTGATTTGGTATAGCCTAAATAATCATTGGACTTAACTAATCCCCCCTCTGATCGCGAGTGTACTGCTAGCTGTGTCCCGGATCACATTTACCTGTTTATTATTTATCGTGCCCGGATATAATTTAAATCTATCTTCCCCACAATCAACGTAGTTAATTTCTTCATCTGGTTCACTATCTCCATTATCCTGTTCCCTACCTTGAATGTTCCTCACAAAATTAACCCTATCTGGTGGCCGATTATCCCTCTCTTGTCTACGGTTTCCTTGATTACCTCTCCTATCACTAGTGCCACTATTATCCTGTGTATTCCTATTGCCAGCTCCATTCCCTCTATGTTTCCTACACTGGTATGCCATGTGTCCCTTTTCCTGACAGTTAAAACATGTAACCTCCCTAAGGTTTCTATCATCCGCTTTAGGTCTATCTATTCTCCTCTCATAACTTTTCCTGCCATTGTTTTCATTTTCCCAGGATCTATCCTTTATGCCATCATAACTATCCCGACTATTGTTCCCACGTTCCCTGGACCTACCATTTCTCCTACCATAGGTGTCCCTATCACTAACATCATTCCTTCTACAATACTCCCTATCATTGCTATCATTTCCCTTTACATAATTTACCAGGTCAATAACCTTTGTGTGGTCTCTAACTGAAAGTGGGTTGTTTGGATAAGCATTCTTAAAGATCCTAATAATTTCTACCAAGTCTCCAATTACCTTAGGGTTTCTTTCTTTTATAAAAGACTGTAGCTGAGGGTCGCACTTGTTGATAAAATTGTCAATTAGAATAAAGTTCTTCAACCCTTCGTAGGTGTTCTCCACATTTTCGAATCCGAGCCATTTAGTGAAGAAGTCCTTCTCTGAGTTGATAGTTGTTTGTGGATCAACTTGGCTGGATGGAGTGTTTTCGTAATACTTCTTTCGGAATGTTGCCGCGTTGTGCCCGTATGCGTTTAGCAGTTCCTTCTTTAGCACCTGGTAGCTGTTTTGCATCGAGTGATCGTGGTTCTGGCAAATCGTGAGGGCTTTACCATGCACGAAGTCCAACAAGATTTCGGACCACTCCCTCTCTTGGACATTAAACTTTGCTAGTTTAATTTCAAAGCGTTTAAGATAGTCGCCGATGTCGTCCTTGTCTTCCGCAAAAGGTTGTATTTTCTTTTTCATCCATGCGGCGCTACTATGGCTTTCTATGTTGGCACTATTGTTGCTGTTCCCTTCGATGGGCACACTTACACCAGCCTCTATCCTCATCTGCTCAACTTGAATTCTCACTTTTCTGTCCGCCTCTTCTTTCTTCTCCCTCTCGATGCGTTCCGCGTCTCTGACTTTTTCCCGTTCTACACGGTCTGCCTCTTCTTTTTCTCTTTCCGTTTCTCTGACTCGTTCCCGCTCTCTGCGATCTGCTTCTTCTTTTTCCTTTTCTCTGCCTCTAGCTTTCTCTCTCTCCAAGCGTTCTGCTTCCCTAATTCTCTCCTTCTCTAAGCGCTCTGCTTCCGCCGCCACCATCTGCTGCACATAGGCAGTTAGTTCTTTGCCTCGCAGTTCTAATTCTGTCTTGGCTTCATGAATTAGCTTTTTTCTAAATTCTTCTAGGTCGTAACCTGAAGTAGTTGCCATATTCCTTATTTGTTACTTTATCCTACGATATGGTACCTCTTATACCAACAAACAAAACCCTTGGCGTCTAACTACCAACTTAGACTAATAACCACTTCTACCCTTTCTCAAGATACACTTAGTATCCTTGGTACAAGTGTGTAGGCTACACTTTGACCCGACTGAATACGCTGTGCGACACACGCACCCTCAACCGACAACGTGTTACTCAACACGAGTGGCCGGTAAATAGACCAACCTGTCTATTTACAAATACCAAAAATTACAAATGGGCAATCAGGATTCACCTCGATTGTTCCCCAGATCTAGTCTAGATTACGCTAGATATTAGTTACTTCTTACCTGCTTTCACAGCCAGGAGTGTATATAACTTACAACTCATACAAATAAACTATGAAAATAAACTTAAATACGATAAACACCAAACTATAGAACTAGTTTTTATGATGAGACTTTCGTCTGACAGTAAGACTTAAGACGGGAGTATTGCAAACAATTAATACATGACGTTACTAAAAAAAAAATGCTTAACTAAATGATTCACACTCACATACAGGACGCATTAACAGCTAAACATATATATGGACCTCTTGCTAGATTACACCTAATTTTAAGGATATCCCCAATCCACCACGATTTAACCTGGTAGTGATAATCTAGCGAGTGGTCACTTCCCTACAGACTCTAATTATTCTAAGGAGAAAGTAGTTAAATAACACTTGACTTATCTGTCTAAGAAGCGGTGATAACTCCACAGTCAGTCTCGGGTCCACTCTTCCTACGCTAATGTCTGTCCCCGGCGGCAAGGCTCACGGCGATGTCTTCCCTAGCGGTGAGACAAGAACAACGAACGTTTCGGCTCTCCAAGGTCCTCCGGTACTGGTCTGCAATGGCTCCGGTTCTTCGGTGGTACGGCGTCTGGTTCTGGTGTTCACGGTGATCTGTCGTCTGGCTCCGGTTCGTCGGTGGCGTAGAGTCTGGTTCCGGCTGCTGGTTCCGACGCAGGTACGGTGGTTCCAGGTGGTCGTCTGTCCAAAGTGAACCTGTAACGGTCCAACTATTAACACAGCGACAAAGTCAAAGTCCAGTGCTAAACTACCGGCTATCTGGTTATCTAACGTGTAGCACAGAATTCAGCCGAGCTGTAGATCAAATTAGCACTACTGTACTTAAGTGCCGTAAGCAGTACGATGTCTCCTAAGTCAAAAGTTCTTTGGCGTGACCCCCAACGGTCGATCTTGGCCTTGCAGAAGGTGACCTTCACGTTCGTTCTCACTATGCCGGGCAGGCGATATCTCTTCAGTACGGAATCGACAGGACGATTTTCTTCCCTCCACAAAACTGTAGCCTTCTCGATACAAGCTTCAATACGATGCCACAAGTATGGGCACTTACAAATCACAACTGTAGATCTAGATCTATATTTCGTTACCTCCTAGTTCTACGAGTCCAGGATCTCACTGGCTTTCCTTCGCCGACGTGGCTGTATAATCAGGGTCTAGCTGCAGACTAGGCCGATGACGTTAACTTCTGCCTCCTCCTAACAGAGGGCTTCTATTCTTCTTGATGTTGCTGCCAGTAAGCTCCGAGTCGGGGGTCGCCACGTTGTTCAGGCTTCTGCGCGGTGTTGATGCTTGTAGATAGATCTAGTGTAGATCTACGTCTGACTGGAGGTAATACCGAACTCAAAACTACTTCAGTAACACCGGCGAAAAGCCGAAACAAACAAAATATGTAGTCGACGCTGATGCTGTTTACAAATCCATTTAATTACTAAGAAGGGAATCGTCCTATGTCAGCTATGTCCGTTAATCCGTATCTATATTCTACTGCTCTACACAAAGCATCCTCTTTCTAGCGTCACTAAGAGCGTTCTTGTTTTTTTTTTTAAATCTGTTACGTCATTTGTCGCTAAGTAAAACTTTACCCTTATTCCCGAAACAAATAACTAATTCCTAATCATGTCATAACAATATATATATATATATATATATATATATATATATATATATATATATATGTCTTGAATTTAATACTTAGATTTAAGTTGCTGCATTTATTTTAAATTTGCATTAGGCGTTTTTGAAACCCCTCGAGAGCTTTAACATAAGCTAATATGTAAGGATTTTTTTAAATAACGTACTTTTGATAGCTTTGACTAGTATTTTCATTGAAGGCTTCTGTCCCTACCTATATCAAACGGCTCTAACTTATTTAGACGGTTTTACCTTATGCTACCATTTAGAAAAAAATAACTAATACATACATTTGAGGTTGCTTAAATACTTTCAAGTACTAACCAATAGTACATTTCTTTTTAATGTGCATATCTTCAAAGTCTTATATATCTTCTAAGTATAAAACTGCTTATACTTTCAATATTATACAAGTGCAGTTAGTTACGGTAGACACTTTTTTTTATATGACTCCATTTTTCTTACTATCTTTATGAGTGTAAAAAAATTTGAATGTGATGCAAAAATGAAGACTTTTCGTTGAAAATGCGCGAGTTTAAATCTTAAGATACGATCAAACCAAAATTAACTTTGAATGTAGTGAATACACATGTGTGAAAGGGGGGGAACAGCTTGATTTTGAAAGACGTACAACTTTCTTAAGTTCTGACAAGAAAATCTATGTCAGAAGTTGGTCAAAGAAATGATGCAGAGTTACATCCCACACCAGATGGACAAAGACACAAGAGTGTGATGGGAAAGAATTCAAATGATCTAAAGCTGTAGATGAAAAGTTCCCTGACATTTTCTAATCTGGAAAACTTAGTAGATGAGGAAAATGTAATGTGCAGCAGTATTATTCTTAAGCGTTTTCATATTTACCAGGAAGAAGGTTTGTACTTGTACAAGTCAACACTCGGGCTAGCAATAGGAAGAACACTTTAATACTGTGAAGAGATGAAAGATGATCTGGTTTAGTTCTACTGTAAGATATGATTCATTATCAAAAGTCAATTTTCAAGGAACATTGGAGAAAGCACGAAGAACAGTTGCTGACCGGGAGAGTGGAGTGTGACGCAAACTGTCACAGCACCCGTTGGACCAGGGTCGGCAACCTTTGAAGTCAAAAGAGCCAAAATTAAAATTTACATGATTTTAAAGTTTTTAAATAACCACACATTTTTTTCCAACTATAAATAGTACTTACATAATTATTTGTTTAAATGAATCTATTTAATCACAAGAAAACACACATATATATAAGTAGTGTTTTTTACAGAGCAGAGTAGATAATTTATGCATGGCTTATATCCCCCCAAAAAAAAAATAAAAAAAAATTGCAAAGCCTTCAACCCCCTAGATGACAAATGTGGTCATCATCGAACAACGATCTATGAACTATATATCTAAAATTATGACACAATTATTTTTTTATTTCGGTAAAAAACTAAAAGAGTTGAACATTGACTTACAACTCCAACTTGTGCTTCAGTAACAACAAAATGGTTGGCGTTGCCTGGTTTAAAAAAAAAGGTTGAGCTATACATTTGGCTCCTCCCTTGATTGTATGGACACAACCACGACTGTCCATTCTAGTTCCGGCCAGAGGCTCGCACGACCCGGAGATAGTCATCACTCTAAATGCCTTCTTCACCTCCTCACTGTTGCAATCTGGAATAGTATTGTATGCCTCGAATTAACTAGGAGCATTTCTTTTAAAGCTCTCCGCTTTTGTTTTGTTACGTACTTACATTTCTGGATCTTCAACTTTTCCAACTTGATTTTCCACTGAGCACATTTTCCATTCCATCAAGTCTTTACTTTTTTAATAGAATCGCATTTCTTGAGATCCACTTCCAATTCCAAATGGCTAAATATTTATTTTGTTACTATCTGTGTTGAGAGGATTTACTAAGAATGCTAGAAAGGTTTTGTTGGTCTTGAACAGCTCAAATCTGTCAAGTAATTCATCTTTCATGTTTGTTTGCAACTGGTTTTATTGCCATACTGACTATCTTCTTTAAAGGGAATTAATTTATCTTCTATAAAAAATCAATTATTCTACCAAAATATCGTCTGGACATTTATTTCCTTGCAGTTTTAAATTTAATTTTTAATTTGATTTTGCTGTTATATACACCATAAGTAAATTTTTTTCAACCATTTGTCTCTCTCGTATTCAGGGTGATTACTGTTGTTTTTTTTTCTTATTTATTTCAATCAAGCACAAAACAAAACGTTTTAACCTTAGGAAAGATTTCACACTTTATTGGGAAGGAATTCGGAATACTGATTCTCCATTTCGTTCAACAATTCTTAAAAATGACAATGATAGAGTGCTTTTGACAAGTTGCTGTTAACAACCGTGATTATCAAATTCATGACCTCAACTTTTTCGGCCGGAAATGTTTGGGCACAAATCGCTTCTTGGAGTATTATTCCGAAAAAAGTCAAAGAATGTCGGAGATTTATTCTGCTCCAAAGAATCGTTGTTGCTTTTTTATTATTTCAGTCCTACATCTGGCTTCATTCGTTGCTATGGAAACGATTTTATTTAAATCGAGCTTAATGTTTTAAGGTATGTTTGTATGGCTTACGCCCCTGCCTTCCCTTCTAGTTTGTCCAGAGAGCGCTAGTAATCTTAGAAGCTCTTCTTTTTGGACCTATGGAAGACATATACCTGACAAAAATAGGCAAATTGTACCGTGTCTTTTATGTCGCAAGACTCATCTATAGCTAGTGATAAGGCAGAATAAAGTTGAATATCTTCCACCTTCAAATATGTTACATTTAAATCAATTGAAGACATTTTAGTTATTCAATATTGTGCAGTTTTAGCGAATAGTGGCTTTTTTTCAAGATTTCTGGTTTGTTTTTGAAATCATTTAACAGTTATTCAGATGCTCGTAGGAATCAATATGTGACATAACATCTGTGAATGATTTGCCTTTTTGAGACATTTCTAGTAGAATTACAAAGCTTGCCAGTTTCGCATTACTTGTTCATTGCTTCTAACTTTTAGAAGATTATTAGTTTTTAAGTTATTTAATTTAGGTAACAAACTATAATATGTCACAGCCAAATCGTGAGTGAAAAAGCCAATTTGTCTTGTTTGGAAAGAGAATTAAAATCTACATAGAAACATCAAACTACGGCGTTATTCAAGAGCTTCCGACGGACTAACGACAAGAGTCATGTGGGAGGGCCGTGATATAAAGCGCTTACAAGTGACTGATAGACATCATCATCATCATCATTGGCCTCCTTCAGTCGTAGGACGACTATGGTTCATCTCAGAGCACACTTCCTCATGTGGCTGTGGAGTCCACAGATAGCGCAAGTTAGGGTCCCCTTGGCTTTTGCTTCGGTGGAAGTGGAGCTGGCCGTTTTTCGGTTTGTGCGTTTTTCTTCCTGGGCTGAGACCCATGTTCTTTCACTGTCCATAGCTTTCTTTGTCACTGTCTCTCTCCACCTGTTGCGGTCTAGAGCTATGTCTTCCCAATTGTCAGTATTGATGTTTACTGATTTGAGGTCGCGTTTTATTACATCTATGTAACGGAGATGGGGGCGACCAGTTTTTCTTGTGCCAGTCGCGAGTTGACCATGGAGAATGACTTTCGGGATGCGCTTGTCCTCCATCCGGCGAACATGTCCAAGCCAGCGCAAACGGCGTTGTCTGAGGGCTGTAAAAATGCTGGGAATACCTGATCGCGCAAGGATCTTAGTATTGCACACTTTTTCTTTCCATGTGACATTCAAGATCCTACGGAGACATCTCAAATGGAATGAGTTTAGTTTTCTCTCTTGCTTTGCATAGATGGTCCATGATTCACTGCCATATAGCAGTGTACTCATAACGCATGCCTTGTAGACTTCCATTTTGGTCACCGTGGTTAGCTTATGGTTTTCCCAAACTCTTAGTCTGAGTCTAGCGAATGTCGAAGCAGCCTTCCCTATGCGTTTTTTCATCTCCTCTTCTAGGAACAGGTCATCTGTAATTGTGGATCCCAGATAGCAGAATTTGTTTACGGCGTCCAGTTGTTATCATCAATGAGGATGGAGGGTGGTGCTGTAGTAGGTGGTCCCATAACATTTGTTTTCTTCGTGCCAATAGTCAAGCCATATTTTTTACAGGCCTGAGAGAAGCGGGACATTAGTGACTGTAGTTCCTCTTGTGTGTGTGCCACTACCACTGCGTCATCCGCGAATAGCATATCTCTTACGAGGGTGGCTCTGATTTTAGTTTTGGCCCTCAGTCTGGCAATATTTAGGAGTTTGCCATCAAATCTGGAATGGAGATAGATGCCTTCAGTGGATTTGTCAAACGCGTTGTGGGTTAGCAGTGAAAATAGTATTCCAAAGAGGGTTGGGGCCAGGACACATCCTTGTTTAACTCCGCTGTTTATACTGAAACTTTCAGAGCTGGCACCGTTGAATTGCACTGTGCCCATCATATTTTGGTGGAAAGATATGATTACATTAAGTAGCTTGGGTGGGCAGCCTATTAACTGTAAAATTTTAAAGAGGCCATCTCTGCTAACTAGATCGAAGGCCTTTGTCAGGTCAATAAACGCAATGTATAAAGGCATCCTTTGTTCTCTGCACTTTTACTGGAGTTGGCGGATGGAGAAAATCATGTCAATCGTGGATCTCCCTGAGCGGAAGCCGCATTGTGATTCTGGGTAGACCCGATCAGCGAGTTTTTGTAGCCTAGGAAGTATCACTCGAGCAAAGACTTTGCCTACAATACTTAAGAGGGAGATTCCCCTGTAATTGTTGCAGTCGCTTCTGTCACCTTTGTTCTTACACAGTGTAATGATTTTAGCATCCCGCAGGTCTTGTGGCACAGCATCTTCTTGCCAACATTTACAAAGCAGTTTGTGTAGAGGTTGGATTAGAGTAGATTTGCATTGTTTTAGAAGATCTGGGGGGATACCATCGCATCCGGGTGCTTTGCGGGCAGCAATGTTGTCTATGGCTTTGTTGAGCTCTGAAAGGGTGGGTGTTTCATCTAGCTCGTTCATTGTGGGTAGTTGTATGATGGCTTTAAGGGCTGAGTCAGAGACTGAGCTTGTTGTGGCGTAGAGCTCGGAGTAATGTTCCACCCATCTGTGCATTTGTTGGCACTTGTCTGTGATAATTTCCCCAGTGGTTGATTTCAGAGGTGCTGTCTTGTTTTTGGAGGGTCCAAGAGCCTTGTTGATTCCTTCGTACATCCCTCTTATGTTGCCCACTTGGGCTGCGAGCTGAATACTCTCACTGAGCTATACCCAGTATTCATTGGCACAGATCCTTGCTGTCCTCTGTGCATTGGCTCTAGCTTCTTTCAGGTTTAGAAGGTTGTGTTGGGTAGGTTTTGCCTTGTAAGTAGCGAGTGCATCTCTCTTTGCTCTGATGACAGGTGCTAAAATAACTGCTTTAGAGTCGAACCAATCATTTTGTTTTGTAATTTTTCTTCCAAAGATTTTCAGGGAAGTCTTTTGTATGGTGGACTTTAGGTGTTCCCATTTTTCAGTTGCTGTATTCTCAGAGATATTTTTATACTCGCGTTCAAAAGATTCCGCAAACTCTATCTGGAGATCAGGTTGACACATCTTGCTTACATCCGATTGGGGTCTTCCAATCTGCTTGGTATGGTGGTTTTTTTTTGGGAGGAGATTGATCTTACAACATACCAAGGAGTGATCTGTGTCGCAGTCTGCACTGTGGTAGGACCTGGTAAGCTTGACACATTTTAAGCACTTTTGTCTTACCATGATAAGGTCTAGTTGGTGCCAGTGTTTGGAGCGAGGGTGCCGCCAAGATACTCTGTGCTGCGGTTTAGTCTTGAAATAGGTATTAGTGACACAGAGGGAGTGTAGTGAGCAAACCTCGAGGAGCCTTTGTCCGTTTTCATTTACTTTTCCGACACCAAAACGCCCAATACAACTGTCCCATGCAGAGTTGTCAGATCCAACGCGTGCATTGAGGTCGCCGAGGATGATAACCTGTTCCGTGGTTGGGATCTCGCTAAGAGCAGACGAAAGGTTGTCATAAAACATATCTTTGGCCTCTGGTGTGGAACTCAGAGTAGGAGCGTAGGCACATATCAAAGTCACATGTCCAATAGATGTGTTAAGGCGTAGTGATAGGAGTCTTTCTGAACCGTTGCACTTCAGCTCTACTGTGTTCAGCAGTGTGTTCTTAACTGCAAAACCAACGCCATGTTCCCTTACTTCACTTTCGGCTTTGCCTTGCCAGAAGAAGGAGTAGTCTTTTTCTTTGATTGATCCAGAGTCAGCTAAACGAGTTTCCTGAAGGGCGGCAATGTCTACTTTGAGCCTGGACAGTTCATCGTTTATTATTGCAGATTTTCTGACATCCTCTATGTCTGGTAGGTTTTCATTAAGTCCAGTTTGTAGAGTACGCACATTCCATGTGCCCAGTTTAAGAGTGGAGCTCCTCTTTTTTTTCTTCATGTCGACTGGTACATTGGCTATGTGCCTGCTTTTCAGATTTTGTCTTATCCTCGTGTACCCAAACGAGGAAGACAGGCATGACGGGACAGCACCTTATTGGCTGGGGGCTGCCCAGCTTGAGGCGGGCGGTAGCTGTCCATTGGAATCCTAGGATCCCTCCCACCGGCGAAAGTGGCCCCTGGCGCCCTGCTCTACATTAATTGAGCATTTGAGCTTATAACCGGTGACTGCCACTTCCCGTGTTTGGCCGACGCCTAAGGCGAAGCTGGAGTGTCCTCTCCAGTTTTTTAGGGTTAGGGCTTTGAATAAGTGAGATGAAAGCCTGGGCATTGTTTATGGTCGGAACGATGTCGCCCACACAGCAGTTCCCCCCTCTCCGCGCAGGTGATGTGACCAAAGGAACGGAGTATCCAGTACAGTTTGGGATCAGTAGCGCCGCAGGATCTGCCACGCTGTAGAACAGTGTGCCACAGTCTGCCTAAGGGTCGCCAGCTCCTGATTTTTCCTCAGGGTTGTTTCCCGAAGCCTTTCCCATGTTTGGGTATAGCCGCAGAGCAGCGGAGGTTTGGATTCAGAGTTTTCCTTCTCCTAGATGGGTAGCCAACCAAGGCTAACGAGCCCTTTCTGCCCGAAGCTTACTGGTTTAGGCGCCAGTTGCTCGCCTTTGCCCCTTCTCCTGTCTGTGGTAACGGTTCCGCCAGGCTCAGTAACTAAGCCACACGTGAAGGCCAGGAGTTGGACTGGTTGTCAGAGGCTATTTGAGACGCATGCCCTTGGAAGCACTTTGTAGGTAATGATGGGCTTAAGACCATTACCACTTCCGGCGTTAACAACCTTGCGGAACCATAATCATAATCGTTGCCTAATCATCATTAAACAAGTCAGAACTATTTTAAAAAAATGTTTTTTTATTAAATACATAATATTTGACTATGGAAATAAAGAGTCACAGCTTCACACCCAAAAGAACCTAATAAGGCTCGCGAGTCGCAGGCTGCCGACCCGGCCCAAGGACTAAAGTCAAGGAAAAGATGATTATGATATTTTATATTTATAATTGTCATTGATTAAATCAATTAATCAGTCAGTAAGTCCGTCAATATTTATATCTATCTATCTATACAGCAATATATCGATATTTCAATTTATCTAAAATAAGCTATGGTCAACATAAGCTATGGGCAACAAAAGCTATGGGCAACATAAGATATGGGCAACATAAGATATAGGCAACATAAGCCATAGCTAACTAAACGTAAAGACAGCATAAACTGTGAGAAACATAAGCTATAGGCAACATAAACCATAGCTAACTAAACGTATAGACAGCATAAACCGTGGGCAACTAAAGCTATAGGCAACAGTTGAAAGATTAGACGTTGGTCTAGTCGGGTTAGCTTATAGTAAGCGTCACTCAACAATATGTGAACTTTCATACAAAGTGGAATAACCACAAACACATAGATAGAAATAGAGAAAGAAAATAGACAGAGAGATAAAAAAAGAGAGAGAGAAATACATATTTTTATGATTTTTTTGGTTCCTTTATTTTTTTTTCCAAAAGGTGGTAGATGAAAAGGGAGGCTACTAGGATCAATCCATAGAAATGATTAATACGTGGATTATTTACCCTGTCAGCTTACAGTGTTAAACTATTCTTTATTGTTTGAAAATGAACATATATAGGAGAGTCTACTCCCCTTATCTAACAAGGGAAATGTAAAATATCTCAATTTTAGAATACCTTTGTTTTAAACCCATCTTACTTTGTGAACCTTCTATTGATGTCTAGATAACACACTGTACAGTAGCTGTTAATGATTATTGTTGTAATTTACAAAATAATAAAATTTCTCTGAAATTTTAATAAATGATGTCACGCATTTTTAATTTGTTCTTTTCGTAGAATGAAAAAAAAAAAGAAAAAGAAGTAGAGAGTACGAGGATCAAACCCACGCGCTATAGCATGGCGCTATAATAACTTAGTTAATCAGCCATACCCACGCGCTATAGCATGGCGCTATAATAACTTAGTTAATCAGCCATACTACTAAAAAGAAAAAGTAAAGTTACTATTTCAGAGCATGCGGTCTATAGGGCAGATGATGTTTAGGTCAACTGTTTCTTTGGCTAACGAATACGAGAGAGTCACGTGGCCTGCACAACGACCAACCGCCTTTACTCCCCCCCCCCCCAAGTAATTCAATAGAGTTGGTTGGACTCTGACTGCAGAACTAGAGAGGAGGATCCTAACACACACTCATAACAACACGGCAACCATCACTTGATTGTCATCTCCATATTAGACATGGCTGCCAGGTTGTGCGATGTGCGCGCTGGACTGTCGTACAGTTGACTCGATGCCCCCGGGTTCAAAGCCTGCCAGCTTTTGGAGGTTTGTACTGTGATGTAGATGTACTTCAATTCCACTCTGAAGGAACATCCGAAACATTGAAAACATTTTACTAACAAAACATTTGTGGACAACAAAACATTAAATAAGACTAAAAGTCCTCCTATCTACCATAAGACTAAACGTCCTCCTATCCACCATAAGACTAAACGTCATCCTATCCACCATAAGACTAAACGTCCTCCTATCCACAATAAGACTAAAAGTCCTCCATATTTACCATTAGACTAAACGTCCTCCTATCCACCATTAGACTAAACGTCCTCCTATCCACCATTAGACTAAACGTTCTCCTATCCACCATAAGACTAAAAGTCCTCCTATCTACCATTAGACTAAAAGTCATCCTATCCACCATTAGACTAAACGTCCTCCTATCCACCATAAGACTAAAAGTCCTCCTATCCACCATAAGACTAAAAGTCCTCCTATCCACCATAAGACTAAAAGTCCTCCTATCCACCATAAGACTAAACGTCCTCCTATCCACCATTAGACTAAAAGTCCTCCTATCCACCATTAGACTAAACGTCCTCCTATCCACCAAGACTCAAGTTTGAAACTGCTCTCTTTGGCAGCAGCGACTTAAAATATAAATAAAATAAAAACCTCAACACCCAGTTAGTTAGATTGCAAGGATAGCTAGGATAAAAAAGAGAAGAATTTGAAAATCCCTCTAGCCCCCCCCCCCCTTGAGGGGGGGCCCAAAGGAGTGCTTTTTACATTAAAAATTAAATACTACGCTAAATTTAAAAATAGCCCAGACAATCGCCAGGCACTCTCGCTCAATGGTCGAGTATCTGGTCTCGGCTGAATAATTATATATCTTGTAAACAATTCTTGTTAATTCTATCACTTGGGACAACTTAATTATTAATAAGGTTAAAGCTCATTTTTGCATCTTGCCAGAAATGATTCATAGCATTCACTTTAACAAATTTAAATCGCTATTCAGGACAAAAAAATCCTTTAATCTATATTCTTTGATCTCCTTTATTCGCGAAGTGACTATGAATCATCTGATTGAAGTCAGTTAAATGCCTGGATATTAGCGGTTGTCAGAGCGATGTCTTCTATACATCCGTTTCCCACTCTCTAAACCATTACTCAATGCCAATGATAGCACATGGTAATTAATTATTGTGTTTGATATCGAATGAGAGAAATAACTAGAACATTTTTGGTAGATATAGTTGGATATTTTCCCCCTTAATAAAAGCTCTTTTTTTAAAAGTAATTTAAAAAAGTTTTTTTTGTTCTTGTCATAAGTCAAGTTTAGGTCCTAATGAATTACTTTCTAAATTTTGTTCTAGTGACCTAAAAAGGCATATGCTGACCAAGCTATAGATCCTGCTATTATCCCCGAAGTTTCCGCATGATTGACATTTTTATTATTAATTATTGCACAAATAACTCTTGGACATATTCATTCATCTGTAAAAGTTTCTTTCTAGGAAATTAAATTCCTTTGTTTACAACGAGTATTATAAACTGGATTTAAATACGTACGATTGAGCACAAACAAAAAAATGAAAGAGACACGCATTTAATGAGGTTGAAAATAAAGGAGGAGTACGATAATACTAATTATGTGTCCACACAGTCCTAGCTGTGATCTACATACATACTTTAAATACACACATTACAAAAAAATAGCATAAATATTTAAATTTTAAACATTGTAAAGTAAAAAACAATACACGAAAAAAAAGAGTGTATTAAAAAAAAAATCTAAAGCAAGTAAAAAACCTCTTTAAAAATGTCACGAGTAGATCGGTTTGTGTATTTTCATCCCAGAACACTCTGATAAGTTTTTCTTTTTATACTTTTAAACCTTGTGGGTGGGTGGGTGGGGGGGGAGGTAAACGCATTGTGTTATCTGCGTTGCTCTTATATGCTACGTCTTAAAGACCTGTGACGTTCATTGTTTACTCTTTGTACAAGAGGTAGTTGACCCTCTGAAGATAACTGAGCTGGAACCGTGTGTTTGCCACTAAAAATATAATCTTTGTTGTTTTAACTAATGGACAACTTTAATTTAATTTCCTTGGACTTATTATTCAGTAAGACTTTTGGACCCCTGTTTAAGGGTTATAGTGCTGGCGTCGTATTACTGGACTCAAGAGTCCATTGCTGTAGTTGTCGTTATTAGAGGCTCATACTGTCAAAGTATGATCTACCATGAAACCACTTTTCTATTTGTATAATTCTATATCGTAATTAATATTGGGATACAAATATTTGTGTGAAATGAAATGTATTTTTTCAATTGTATTATGTAATAGTAATCATTGGATTACTGGATATACTATTATTCTGAAGGGAGGCAACTCAACGAGATATAAGTGTTTATTTCCATGTAGACATGACAAACACATAGGACATCTGCCTTGAACACAGTCTCATCATCTCTGTTCTAGACTTGAACTGAAATCTCTCTCTCTCTCTCTCTCTCTCTCTTTCTCTCTCTCTCTCTCTCTCTCTCTCTAATGCAAGGGGGTTCTCAACCTGTGGGTCGCGACGATTTTCCAGGGGTCGCCTAGGCCATCGGAAAAAATAGATTTTTTGTCTAAAAAAAACTTGACATTGTGCACAACTTTTCATGGGTAGCTACATTTGTTTAATTTGTCATTTGAGAATAAATGTAAACAAGTAAATCAGAATAACTCGAAACTTTTATTCTCGCAGCATCAGTATTTGTAACAATTTAAATTACTGTTTAACAAACAATTATGTTTCGATATATATAATATAATTATATAATTAACTTAATTAAACTTTGTGAAAAAAAAAATTAACATAAAACATATCTAAAATAAATTGTCCTTATCGAACAGGTCAATTCTGAGTAAAGAAAATAATTATTTCGATAATCATAACCTTTCTTTCATTGACCAATAAAAGGCGAGCGAAATATTTTGTGTAGGCATGTTCGTGCCTGATTTAAGCAAAATTGTAGCAGACGCTGAACTTCTCGTCAACCCAAAAATTCAATGATTTAAAATAGTACACTTCTCTTTTCAGACTTTGAGATCTATGGGGCAGACGATGTAAAGGTCATCTGTTTCTGTGTTCTACTTTTAACGAAGGTGTCATGTGGCCAGCACAACGACCAACCGCATTTACTTTTCTCCAACTAATTCCAGGTACCCCTTAGAGCTGTGTGGACTTGAAGGCGCCCTAAGGATTTCCAAAGTAAAAATCCTAGGCTTCATCAGGATTTCGGACCCAGACCTGATTATGGTAGTATGGATTATTTATCTTTTTTGTTGTGCTTTTATTACAAAATTATGTAGACAATATTAAATTTGAATTTAAAAATAAAAAAAAGCAAAAAAACATTGTATTGTAAATGCCACCATAAGTAGGCCTATAAAATCGTCTCAATGAGGCACAAAAAAACAGTAATCGTCACAAATGAATTTGATGTAAAAAAATTAACATATTTCATACAACAAACTGAAAATATTTGAAAAAGTAAAACGAAATATAGTTCATTAAAAAAACAACCAAGTGTTTTATATTAAAATGCCCCTTCAAGAAATAAAACAAAGTCATATAGCATACATAACGCTAATTGCTTAGCAAAGAATGTAATGCATGCATTAATGTGACACACAAAATGCTACAGTAAAGGAATGTTTGTTCTCTTAATATTATTTGAAATTTTTTTTTTTATTTTGTGTAATATTTGTTTGTTTTATAAAAGACTTATAAAATGACGAATATTATTACACTGATGTTGCCAAAACATTGCGTTTACGAATTGAGAAAAAAATATAATAGTTTGATCCACCAGGAAAAAAAATGCTTTCCATTAAAATAGCTTATATAATCTGGTCGAGTGAAAGCTTAAGAGATGGATATATGTGTTGGATGAAAAAATGAAATGAATGGCTCTTTAGTCCAACCTAACAAGGCCTCTTATCTTATAGATTACAGTCGTAGCTTCAAAAAAGAAGATAATTATGCTCTATGCATTTTATGTGTCAATCTAGTCATGCATGTTAATTAGTAAATTAAACTCTGCTAAGTCATTGGTTTTTCTGGCTGATTCAGGCAACCCATTCCAATCTATATTCAAACTAAGAAAGAAGTAGCACTAGTATGAATTTGGCCTAGCATACGGAAAAAGAATGTTGCTTGGATTAAGGTGTGAACAGATGAAATGAATGGGTCTTTGCTCCATCCAAATAAGGCATACACTATTGCCATGATAGATTAATTCAGATTGATTTCCAAATAAGGCATACACTATTGCCATGATAGATTAATTCAGATTGACTTCTCTGCATATTCTGCAACTTTGTTTTTTGAAGTAGTTTACTGTTTGCCATTGCAGTACCAACAGCAAATATTCCATAGTCATTGGATAAGGTGTCAAACAGTGGGAGGCTGACATAGATATATATATATGTATATATTGATATCAATTATAAATATGAATCATCATCATCGTCAATCCCATGACTTTCGTCGTAGGTGGCGCTGTGACAGTTCGCGTCACCAACTAACTCCATTTTTTTCCCGGTCAGCAGCTGTTCTTAGCAGGATAGCAAGAGAGAGGCCGGTCCATTCCTTTATGTTATCCAGCCTGCTTCTCTTCGTGCTCTCTCCAATGTACCTAGAAGAATGATTTTTGATAATGAGTCATATCTTACAGTAGAACTAAACCAGATCATCTTTCATCTCTTTACAGTATTAAAGTGTTTCTCCTTTTTGCCACCAAGAGTGTTGACTTGTAGAAGTACAGACTCATTGGCCCTTATTTTCCTGGTAAATTTGAAAACGCTAAAGAATAATGCGTGTAGGACAGTACATTTGTCTAACCTATGTTTTACATTTTAGAAAATAGGGAACTTTTGAACTGCTTTGGATTAATTTAATCCTTTTTCTTTACACTGTTTGAGCTTGATCCATCTGACATGAGATGTAACTTTGCATCACGTCCTGTCAGAACTTAAGAAAGTTGTACGTCGTTAAAGTCCAAATGTTCCCCCCCCCTTCACAAAAAGTTTATTCTCTACATTCAAAGACTTCAAGTGGATTTTGTTTTGATCGTATCTTTAGATTCAAACCCGCTCCGTCTGAACACACAATCATGTGACTATTGCATCACATACGCATTTTTTTTTATAATACTCATAAAGACAGCTTAAAAACATACAAGCAATTTTTTGTAACGCTATCTTACTGCATTTCTAGAGTATCGAGAGTACTAGAGTAATGTTATACATAGAAGATATATAAGCATGTGAAGTGAAACAGGTTAAAAATAAATGTACTGTGGGTTCTGATCTGTATTGTTAGCAACTGAAAGTATTTAAGTAAACTCAAATGTAGGTATAAGTTGTTGTTTTTTCAAATGGTAGCATTAGGTAAGGCTGTTTGGTGCATATCAGAAAGGGCCGTCAGATGAAAGTACTAGCTAAAGCTATCAAAAGAACGTTTTTTTAAGGTCTTCAAATGTTAGCATATGTTGAAGTCCTCAAAGGGAATCAAAGACGTCAAATGAAAATGTAAATAGCATGCATCAACTGGAACTTTGTATAATAAGCTAAATACATGATTACCAATAATTTCTTTACGTTCTAAGTGATTCATGCTTTTGTTATTTACATTTAAAAAGTTTTTGTAAAGTTTTAACTTGATCCAAGAAAAGATGTGGGAGAAATAGACGTGTACGAACATTGTACAAGACAGACAGAAGGATAGACAGACGGACAGACAGACTAGGTTGATATAAGCTCTGTGATCTTTTCGATCAAGTCTTTTTTTTCGAATGATCTTCGCTCTAAGCAATAGGCGTAAGCTTATTTTAAAAGTTCTTTTTGTTGTCATGTCTTTGTAAACACATACAATCACATATCCACAGAAAAAATGTATCGTTGCAGACTCCTACAGATGTGTCTGATTTCTGCTTGCTTGGTAAGTAACTAATCACTTAATACGCTTTTAACTTGACCTCGATAACACAGGAAGCAGTGAACCAATGTCGCATTATATAATATCCTTGAATGCTAAAACAAAAGTGGTGGACCTTTTGACCACTCACTAATGCTCCCATATCTGCGACTATGACTTTATATTGGATGAACTCCAGCGGGTCTATTATATTGAACTATATACAACTTCTCAATAACCTTGACTGCTCAACAGTATTATATGCTCATATATCTGTGGCCAGGACTTTTTTGTGACTGTACGCACTGGTACGCGTACCGGCACCTTTTTGAATGTGGGGAAAATTGTTACTTTTCTTGTATTTTAACGTATATAATTAATTTAGTTTGCGTTTCTTTTCTAATAGTGACCAGGTCATCGTGGGGTCCAATCGTTATAGTAATGCTTTCTCTAATCTCTTCGTTTGTAAGGCGATATATGCTGTATTAACTCTTTATCTCCGTAGTTATTGTTCCATGTTTTGAAGGAATTCTTGATTTGGCTCATGACTATTTCACTCCCCTGTTATGATTGGGCTTCAATAACTTCGTTGTTCGTTATAAGAAAATATTGTTTTTGGTATAGAATTAAAGGGAAATGCATGCTCTTTTTATATAATTCAAAGTCAAGTTAAAAAAATTAAACATTAATTTCATTTAATTAGGTCAAAATCAACGATTGTATCGTCGATTAGGAGAGAAAGAGTTAAGTGGAGTTGTCTGTCTCGACGTATACTTATTTGAAATTACACTAGTACTGACCACATGTGAGCACTACACATGAAAACTTAAAATAAATTCATTTACTGTTCTTAATATTGGATGGATTGGAATTCGAATAGTGTTTGCTTAAAGCACAAAGGCAGAACACCATTTCTTTTTTTAAAACTCACTCTTAAAAATATCAAAGTAGCACTGTGTATCACTCCATTTGCAAACTTTTTAACTTGACATAATATTCCTGTTTATAGATTTCATTATTGACGTTCATTAGGCTTTTTAAATTTACATAAAAATCTTTCACGGTAAAACTTTGACTTTTTTTTTCAGATCTTGTCATGGATTGTCATCGGTACCCAGGCAGTTGGTTCCATCTCTTCTCTCTTCAATACCACCTCTACAGTAACGACAGCACCCTCTATCTACGACAAAGATACTATTACCCTGTTCTACAAGACCTTCGCGCCACTGTTTGTCACCTTTTTCACCAGCGGCTCCATCTCTCAGCAATGTTTCGGAATTCTCGGCGCAGCTGCTGATCCGTGGCTGCAGGCGATTTTTCCTGTTTTCTTTAGTCTGGTCGACTCTAACCACGATGGCGTACTGACCCCTGCAGACATATCTCCACTCGTGGTTCTAATGGTGTTTCTTAATTTTCTCATTATGGGTGCAGACACAGGGAATGACTATTCTATATCTCTGGCCGAGTTCACGGCGTTTTTAAACGTGGCGCCGTTTCAGCCAAACGATGTCTACAAGAATGCTCTGCTGGTGATGTTCTCAGCTCTGGATCTTGACCATGACCTGAAACTTAGCTTCTTGGACATCGTTCCTGTCAACATCTTAGGTTGAAAGGTCAGAGATGAGTGTCCATATATGGTTTAGTTGTTGTTGTTTTAGCTTTAAAGCTTCTATCAACTCGCACTGTCTGTCTGTCTGTCTGGTGAAAAGATTGTACACGTTTTCTCTCCCACATCAGTTTTCAGATGAAGTTGAAACTTTGTAAAAATATTCACTGGCATAGACAAGACATGAATCAAGAAAATAATGATTAATTAGTCAATAATTACTGGTTATTACTCAAATAGTTTGATACCAACAAATGGAAGTAACCCTTTAGTATTTACAGTTAGGGCTAAATATGTAGAGCTTTGTCCACGTATGTAATTGTTTACATAATTTGTTCCACTCTTATTTTGAATGAAAATAAAACTTAAAACTAATTAGTTATTATAGCTTAGAACTAGTCAATATCTACTCCAATAGAGAATTTTAAAAAGTGTTCAATTTATCTATTGTGATTAAGGATTTTTTTTGCTATCGTATCAGTGAAATACATTTTAAAATATTAAGAGATATAGTTGTAATCACAAGCGTATAACAATATAAATAAGCAAATACAAAATTCCGCCGGATCATAAAAAATAATTACGAACAGAAAGGGTTCAGTGTTCATATGATAATCATAAACTTGTCTACAGATTTAATTGTCATTGTAAACAAGTCAGATTATTTTAGTGAAATAAAGTTGTACAATATAGGAATATTTCTTCAAGCCTTTTATTTGGCCTGAACTAATTATTATTTTCTTTTTTTTGTTTCCATGTACAGGTTTCATGGTTCATCGCCTTCCAATCAAATGTATATTTAGTAGAAAACATCTTTTTTTTATTTCTCTTGTTTTCTAAGGGATAAAAGGGAGAGAATAAATAAGGTTTCAAAGTAAGATTCTGTTAGCTATTTGAGGGGGTAGCTAAGTTAAATGAATGGCAAGACATAACTCCGTGGGGATGCCCGCGGGTAGACGAGAGTCAACCTCTTGCACGGGCGGGGTTGTAAAAAAGTCCCCACGAACAGGTCCCACATTCATGCGCTGTTCCTGGGTTCAAAAGATGTCATTGGCATAGCTAGGGTGGGTGGAGGGGGATCAACTTTAATAATCTCCTTAGGCCCTTACTTGAGGGTGGGTGGAGGGGGGATCAACTTTAATAATCTCCTCAGGCCCTTACTTGAGGGTGGCTGGAGGAGGATCAACTTTAATAATCTCCTCAGACCCTTAATTGAGAGTAGGTGGAGGGGGATCAACTTTAATAATCTCCTTAGGCCCTTACTTCAGGATAGGTGGAGGGGGATCAACTTTAATAATCTCTTCAGGCCTTTACTTGAGGGTGGGTTTAGGGAGATAAACTTTAATAATCTCCTCAGGTCCTTACTTGAGGGTGGGTGGAGTGGGATCAACTTTAATAATCTCCTCAGGCCCTTACTTGACCGTGGGTGGAGGGGGGATCAATTTAATAATCTCTACAGGCCCTTACTTGAGGGTGAGTGGAGGGGGATAAACTTTAATAATCTCCTCATGTCCTTACTTGAGGGTGGGTGGTGGGGTATCAACTTTAATAAACTCCTCAGGCCCTTACTTCAGGGTAGGTGGAGGGGGATCAACTTTAATAATCTCTTCAGGCCTTTACTTGAGGGTGGGTGGAGGGGGATCAACTTTAATAATCTCCTCAGGCCCTTACTTCAGGGTAGGTGGAGGGGGATCAACTTTAATAATCTCTTCAGGCCTTTACTTGAGGGTGGGTGGAGGGGGATCAACTTTAATAATCTCTTCAGGCCCTTAATTGAGAGTAGGTGGAGGGGGATCAACTTTAATAATCTCCTCAGGCCCTTACTTGAGGGTAGGTGGAGGGGTATCAACTTTAATAATCTCCCCAGGCCCTTACTTGACCGTGGGTGGAGGGGGGATCAATTTAATAATCTCTACAGGCCCTTACTTGAGGGTGAGTGGATCGGGATAAACTTTAATAATCTCCTCAGGCCCTTACTTCAGGGTAGGTGGAGGGGTATCAACTTTAATAATCTCTTCAGGCCTTTACTTGAGGGTGGGTGGAGGGGGATCAACTTTAATAATCTCCTCAGGCCCTTACTTGAGGGTAGGTGGAGGGGGATCAACTTTAATAATCTCTTCAGGCCTTTACTTGAGGATGGGTGGAGGTGGATCAACTTTAATAATTTCTTCAGGCCCTTACTTAAGTGTGGATCCCAAAAGAGTGTCCGTAATTAGTTTTTACATTAACTTTTACGCCACTATTTCATTTAATGATGTTGAATGTCAAGATGCAGGGGCCTCTAAAGAGGTCAATCATCCAGGCCTTCAAAATTCCTAACTACGCCACTGAAAGATGTAAATATTTACAAATCTGGAGTAACATCTGAAACTTGCTAAACATTTTAAAGTCTCCTCTAAAGTAAAAGTTAACACAACGTTGTTGGAAGGCAAATGAAAAGCACGCTATTTAAGCTGGTCTGATTGCTGAACGACAATATAATCATTTCCGTGAAGTAGATCCTTATTACCATACATGTTTTATTTTTGAACAAATAACAGATTTGCTACATTGGCCTCCTTCAGTCGTCGGACGACTATGGTTCATCTCAGAGCACACTTACTCATGTGACTGTGGAGCCCTATTTTGGAGAGACACTCCCGTCCACAGATAGCGCAAATTAGGGTAAGTGAGAAAAAAGCCTTGGCATTGTTTATGGTCGGAACGATGTCGCCCACACAGCAGTTCCTCCCTCTCTGCGCAGCTGATGTGACCAAATGAACGGAGTATCCAGTACAGTTTGGGATCAGTAGCGCCGCAGGATTTGCCAGGCTGTAGAACGGTGTGTCACCAGCTCCTGATTTTTCCTCAGGGTTGTCTCCCGAAGCCTTTCCTGTGTTTGGGTATAGCCGCAGGGCAGCAGAGGTTTGGATTCAGAGTTTTCCTTCTCCTAGATGGGTAGCCAACCAAGGCTAACGAGCCCCTCCTGCCCAAAGCTTACTGGTTTAGGCGCCAGTTGCTCGCCTTTGCCCCTTTTTCTGTCTGTGGTGACGGTTCCGCCGGGCTCAGTAACTGAGCCGCACGTGAAGGCCAGGAGTTGGTTTGGTTGTCAGAGGCTATTTGAGACGCATGTTATTGGAAGCACTTTGTACGTAATGATGGGCTTAAGACCATTACCACTTCCGGCGTTAACAACCTTGCGGAACCAATACTGACTACTATCATAAAATTGAAACTATTGTACGTTTTGAATGTTAGTAATCAAACTACAGTTTCATCCGGTAAGCTCTCTCAGTTAGTGGGATAGAGATAATTGTGCAATGTATTTAGTTATAAAACGTTTATCTGTCAATCTTATGGAGTTTGGAGGGGCGGTGGCTAAATGATAAATTTCTTTGCTTCCCAGGTTTGAATCCTGGAATTTTGAATCATAAATCTGGAATCTTAAAGCCGACTCTAAGTCACCCAGCTCTAATTGATAGGTCTATTTAATGTTTTTAGAAAAGTAAAGGCAGTTGGTCGTTGCGCTAGCCACTTGACACCCTCGTTAACCATGACCTCAGAAACAGATGACATTTACATGACCTTCCCCATAGATCGTAAGGTCTTAAAGGGAACTTTACTTTTACATACTTCTGTATAGACCAAGTTCTTGCAGTACTGTCAAGCATCAAAGGTTCTTGTGAAAATCTTGTAGAAATACGTGAGCTTTAACCAACCCATACACCATTGCAGTAGTCATTCAATGACTCTTCTAGTTATGTAAATGTCGTTTTAAATGTAGAAATACGTTCAGGTAATAGTGTAATCCCGTAAGGATCAACACAACATTCTTGGTCTTGAGTTTTTGGATATTGAAATTTAGTGGGTGTTGTTTGGTTTTAATAGATTCTTTAATACCATGAACTAATTATCACAAATTTAATTGTTTGTTTTGTTATCAACATTGCCTGGCCGTAAACATATTTTTAATTTCACTTTTAAAATTTAATGCAAAAATTAAATGTAAGTTTTAGTAGATACAAGAAAAGACAACTAGAATTTTCTTATTAACGTTTGTATTTATTTCAGTTATGACCCTTGAAAAATAAAACATGGCTGCTTGTTCAAAAGAATAATGTCGAATTCCACACTAGCTTTTTTTTATGCATTTTTTTTTATAACTGACAAGTTTTTGTATTTAAAATGTTCGCAAACTTTTAATTATTGCATTTTAATTGAAAAAAACAACAACATAAGAACTACATCTAATAATTTGTTCCACAAACCTGATCGTCGAGAGCAAGTTCTAGATCTACACCTGGCAGATTCTGTTTCTATTTGAACATGTTCCAATTATTGTAAATAAAAACTACAAACAACAACATGGATAAAAAAAGGAAACAAAACATTGTACATTTAAAGATAACATACACACTTTATTTCCATAACTCACGAGTAAAGAGACATTTGAGTTTGATGTACAGAATGTCAAGGGTTCTCAAAGACATCTTCATGGTGGAGCTGGACAACTCACAAGGGAAACAACTCACTAGACAAAACCAACTCCACTGTAATTTAATCCAGACTTGAGACTTCCACTGTGGACAAGATCAGGCCAAGTCCAGTCTCTATACCCCAGACAGTAGACATTAGCTCCACTACTTCCTGGACATGTACAAGTTGTATAAGTAAACTTAGATCTATGACCCACCTCTAGTCTGTCCTTCCATTGACCAACACTGACCTGTTTAGAACATCCATGAGGATGTGACACTATAAAGGTCAACTTGTGTTTAGATCTAGAGACTCTGTATTTGTTATAGACTTTCTCACAGACATTTTCTAAATGTTTCTCCATCTCCCACAGTTTCTTTCCTAAAGTTTTATCACATGTCACACAGTTCAACCAACACCAGTCATGCTCAATGTTTACTTTTACAACACTGACCTTATCAACACTGACCACTGGACTGTCATCTCTATCATAAAACAATCTCAATGTCGTGTGGTTGGCCTCAATGTCATCAAAAACCACATGTGTGGCTGTGTACACAACAAACTCCCACCACACATTGCTGGGTGAGTTTGAACCTTCACATTTTCTACACCAACACTTTGTGTAGTCAGTACGTCTATAACCTTCATCTTGTGTGACTCCATCTTGAAACTTGTTTACATTCCACACTCTTCCACTTCCTGTCCTCAAGTTTCTTCTCTCACTCATGTTATAAAATGGATATGGTTGAGTTGTCTTTGACCAAAACTTTGGTCTGTCTGGACTTGACATTCTAACATCAACTCTAACTGTGAGGTCAGCTATACCTTTAATGTATTCATACAAATCATTGTCTTGAAGACCTTCAGGTAAATGTTTCAAGGTGAATGTCTCAACAGGTATAAACTGGCTATGACCTGGATTCTTCTTACAGCCCACAAGATATTTGTGTAGATCAGCTTCTCCACCTTCTGACTCCTGAGTTTCATGATCACCTGGAGAACAAGGAAATAAACTTGATCCAATGTTTACAACACAATGTACAGTATTGGGTCAATCAAGAGATATCTATAAATAGATCAAGTCTAACTCATGTGTTGATTACAACAGTTTATACACAAAAAAAGAAACTTAAAAGTTACCAATTAGTGGACCTTCAACCTCATCTGACTGGACTTTGGACTGGTCACTGGTGAAAGGATGAGGATCTGAAAGGATGAAAGTCAAATCACTATTTTATATATTCTTTTTTTTTAATTTTTATTAGAAAATAGACTTATACAAAAACTTTTCTCTATCTAAACATTAACAAATCAAAAGTTTACCTGTGTCTTGATTCTCATCCCCAAGACTGGAGAAGTCTGCTAGGTCAGTCTGATCCTTTAGACAAACTGAAATGGTTTAAATACATGTGACAGTCAGTTTATTTGTTGTTTTTTTTTACATTTTTTTTTTCTGAAACAACAAAAATATTTTTCAAAAACTGAATTTTTACATAGAGATAAAACTAAATATTTAAATTAAAGTTCTAGATGCTGACCATAGATCTAACATTACAATAACTTGAATTTGATAGACTACTTATTATTGTGCTAAATTCTAGTTAAAAACTTGATAATAAAATAAAGCCATTAGACTAATTTTAAAGTTAGGTATTGTTCTACTCTGATTTTATATCATTAAGTGGAAAAAAACACAAAACTGTGGGAGATAAATGGACAGAAAAATTAAAGAGGTGCAGATCTTAGAAAGGAAGTGGAGATGGATTGGTCACACCCTTAGAAAAGATACCAGTTACAGAGCAAGGCAGGCCTTAGAGGGGAACCCCCAGGGAATAAGACGCAGAGGAACACCAAAAAGAACATGTCAACGCAGTGTACATGAAGAAGCCGAGAGGACCGGGAAGAGCTGGGAAACCATTAAGAAGCTAGCAAGAGACTGTGGAGAGTGGCATGTTTTTGTTGAGGCCCTATGTTCCATGAGGAACTCAAAGGAGTGATGATGGTGATGATAAGGCTAGTTTTAAAGTTAGGTATTGTTTCACTTTGATTTCACACCATTAAGTCCACATGTGTCTTGAGGAAAACAAAGGTCTGTACTTTTCTGGAAATTAGCACAAAATATGAATATAAAGTTGCTTTCTTTTTTTTTTATATAAAGATAATCAATGAAATATTTTCTGAAAAATCTAATTTCTATATCTTTTTGCTTGTACAGTAAAATTAATAAATATTTGTTGTTTTATAAATTGTTTCAACTAAGATTAATTGCATTTTTTAGCACTTAGATTGAATGTAATACATGTGAAATGCTTGATAATAAAATGTAAAAAAAAAAAATAAATTCATCAGGCTTTGGTAGTCTAGATTTCAATTTAGAGCTCCAATTGACTTTAAAACTACTTTTGGAGTACTAGATCTAGATTCTAAATCTAAATGACAAATTCCTTAAGATAGAAAACAAAATAATAAAAATGAAAAGTAGCAATAAAAGAAAAAAAAACTGTCAAATAACAAAAAATGTTAATAAACCAGAAATACAAAAAAAATACATTAGTCTAGGATTTATTATGTATATTATTTTGAATAAGGATAATAGTATCCTTACTACAAAAACGGGGTATTTTTTATTTAGATCAGACAGCCTGGTAGTGTGATATGCAATAATGGTTGTCTCTCCATAGTCTTGGGTTTGAAACCTGCCCGCTCCGTCCCTAGTCATCCTATCTGAATTTTTGCAATTAGAAAAAAAGTCTGTAACTATATCTACATTTCAAAGTGTACATTTTAGATCCTATCTAGTTGATTTTAGTTATTTTTATAAAGGAAGATATTTACAATTTTAGAATTAGTCTATAGATCTTGTGGACTACTTTTTGTTTATCTTTTAGATTTTATATAGATGCATTAACTTTTTTCAAAATCTAAGTAGGACTTTATCTAAACTCTAAAGATGGATATATCAATAGGCAAGATCTAGTATAAATTAAATTGTTTATAAATCTACACTAGAAGCTAATGTGAATTTAGATGTAGATATATATTTTCTACATTACCTAAGATCTAATTAGTTATGGTAGTTTATTTAGATCTACACCAGAGTCTAACTTTTAGATTTAAATTTACCGTTGTAGCTTAAGTTATTTAAATAGTCCAGATGTTAAATTTAAAAAGAAGATAATTATGTTCTATGCATTTCAAGTGTCAATCTAGACATGCATGTTAATCATTGAATTAAACTTCTGATAAGTCTTTGGTTTTTCAGGCTAATTCGGGCAACCCATTCCATTCTTTACGGGCACTAAGGAAAGAGCACTTGTAGTTGGTCGTTGTGCTGGTCACAAGACACCCTCGTTAACTGTAGGCCACAAAAAAGATGACCTTAATAACATCGTCTGCACTACATATCTTGAACGCAGGGTTTGAAAGGAAAACTTTTTACAAGATATACAAGTCTCTTAACACTAGATAGATCTATTTATAGGCCTATTCTGATTATGGATCTAGTACAATATTATCTGAACCTATATCTATCATAAGGTGATCTATAAATTTATTAAATAGGAGAAATCTAGATCTACTCTAGATCTATTAAAGCAAATTTGATTTATTACGTAATAGATTTTAAATCGAAGTCTAATTTAATTTAGATATAGATCTAAATTTGTATGTTTACAATATTTACTACTGAATCTAGACATTTATAGATCTAAAAACGTAAAGGTTAATTAAGTCTACTCTAATTATAGATCTAGACTCTACAGAAGCTAATCTAGAAAAGAAAGAAGAATGGATTTATCGGCTGATGTATTTGTTATTCGTAGTCGACACATTTATTTACGCTTACACTTAAAATCTCTATAACAATATGGACGAATACAATTGTCATTTGACAAAGAGTATATGACTAGGTTTTGTTAAGATTTTAAAACATATAAATATATGATCATGTATTACTGATAGACTATATTTTACAAACGCCATTTAAATTGTATAGTTATAATAAATCTATCAAGACTGCTAGTTTTAGATCCTAATAATTGATTTAAAATTCATTTCAAAAGTAATCGCATTCATGTAAAACCAGATTTTTCTGCATTTTAAAATTGCAATTTAAATTGTACATTGCAATTGACTTTATTAGTATTATTATTGTTATTATATTAGAAACGGGGGAATTATCTATCTCAGGCATTTTCGTGGACGTTTCGCTTCGTTAAAGAGAAACAAAATTCATTGATGATTGTATAAATGACAATTAATATTTTATTTTTTCATAAAAACCCTACCTGGCATGTCAAGGTTGAGCTTGACAGTGAAGAAAAAAGTATGAGATGAAAAAAAAAAGTTGTTGGTACATGTTGGATATTCTACTTTCTAGTTAAAACCTCACACAGGACGACTAGAGAGGGTAGCGGGTGTCATGCACTTATGGATTGTTTCTTTGCTAGGTGTGTGTGTGTGTGTGTGTGTGTGTTTTGATTTTATTAAAACTGTAAGGGTGCGCTGTTTCTAAGGACGCACTATGTTTGCCTCATTGCTTTAATTTTTTTTGGTTGGGTATCAGATTTTTTGCTTAAATTTATAAAAAGAAAAGCCAAAATAAGAAAACATTTTTTAGTTAATTTAAACAAATACAGACATACTTTTTCTGTTGTGAGTTTTGTAGATACTTTTCTATCAGTTTGAATTTTTCTCTTGCGGAACATCTTGGAGAACATCTTTAACGAGTTCTAAAAATAAATAAAAATTGGTTCTAAAAATAAATAAAAATTGGTTAAAAAAATACTTTTTACAAAAAATACAAGGGCAGATAACTGAATTATTTTTGAACCGAACCTTTGTTACCCAAATATAATTTTTTATCTTCCAGTTCAAGAAATGACGTACAAAACTATGAGTACTTTGTAGACCTTGTTGTAACTCATGTTTCACTTTTTTTTTTGGTGTTCATTTCCAAACATTAGCTGTGAACGTTTGTTGTTACAGTTTTGATATGAGCCCAGCCCTTTTCTTTCCGACTATCCTGAAATGCCTTGATATGTCTTAAAGAGTTGTCCGCACTTGCTATAGTGACCATGAATCTAGTCGTCTCTCACACGAGGGTATTTTTTTTTTTGTTTATTTCTGGACATGTGTCGGCGGGATTTGACTAACATTAAGATAAGGATGTAGAATTAAGTAATTCGGCAAATGACGAAAGAATGTATCAAACTTTGGTGTCTATTTGTAATTTATAAATAGATAATTTATAATTTGGAATTTCCGATTTCTTATTAAATCTATATTTAGCAAGAAATTCGTTTAGTCATATAGTTACAAAAAAATATGTGTAGACACTATTAAATATCACTATCTGATAAATTTAGTTTTTCCTTTACCACATCATTGGCGCTATATATCAAATTATAAACTCACATATGCAGATACAAACATATACTTGCAATTATAACCTTGAGTCCTGGTTCGAATCTTCATAAAGACTGGTATTTTGAATTTGAAAAATCCATTGGGTACGGGTCGTTATGCTTGCTACATGACCCCCTGTTCGTTAACAGTAGGCCAAAGAAACAGATAACCTTTTTTAAATCATCTGCATTTTAGATTTTTTATCTTAAAAAAATGATTTGCCCAGTTTTAGATCTAAATCTATACACCATCCATACAAACCTAAATTCGTTCTACAGTTCACTATTGTACTATTGTATATCAAGAGATACTTTATCTCAATACAATTGTACATTGAAGAGACGACATTGAAATAGTTTGACGGACGTTTTACAATCTCTGGGCTTGTACTGACAACTGCCTGAGTTCTATTTATAAAAACACGGACATAGACTAAAAAGTCATTCAAGGAATTCCCGATTATTTCTTTAACATCAAACAAAGTTTCCCCAAACTGTGTAGCGCCCCCTAGTATTTAAATTGATATCTTCTTGTTATATATATTACCAGTGGCCTCACTGGGGGGTCGCCGTACCAGGTGACTACAAAGCGGCTCTGACGCACAGGGTCTAGAGAAAATATTGTTTGCTGAGGTTAAGTTGCAATGTGCTTAGGCCATGTAGGCCATGAAATGAATAATTGGGCATTTATTTAAAGCTTGTATTCTAATCAAACTTTAGAGACTAACGTCCGATGTTGTGAGACAATGTTGGTCACAATGTGGAGAGATGCGCTTATTAGTAGTAGAAATAGCCTATCTGAAATAATATGGTATAATTATGTTTCTATATGTTGTTCAACTTTCTATTTGAATGTGTTTCATTATAGTGTAAAAACAAAATCTAAAAGAGGTAACTCAACGATGATTGAAGGTTAAAAATGTTTCTCTATTCACTTGGATCTGAATCAACTGTCTCTTCTTGTTGGTCTAAACAATAATTTTATGGACCACTGGAAAGAGGTGAAGGTTCTATACTGACATTTCAAAAACAATATTTTTAAAAAAATTGAAGTCTCTCCTTAATGGAAATTCAACATGTTTTACCACTGTGCTAGTTAATTGCTCACAAAATAACAAAAACCGTTAAGTAACATTTGTGGCTTGATTGTCGGGATATATCTGTGCGTGATTATTGTCACTGGTAGGCCAAGGTTGCTGTAAAACATTTCCTATAAAAAACGACATACATTAATTATGACTCATTGATGAAGTGATTGGTTAATTTTTTTGTTTATTAAGTCACGTGTTGTCATTGACAATAAATACACGCGGAAAGTTTGAACTTAATCCCAGAATACAAAGAGGAATAAATAAACTGTATGAGAATAAAACCTTACAGAGAGATTGAGTGACTTTGTACAAACTTGGTGAAAAAAAAAGATCTTATTAAAATACAATTAGACACATTATTAGATGTTACAATTGAACATGTTTGTTAATTTCTTTATGTGACGGTTGCCGCTATTTACCCTTATTATAATCAAACACCAATCCTAACCTTACACAAAAATATAACACTTAGTTACATTGAACAAACAACTTAATGGATTTGAATCTAGACGAAGTCTTGGATATCTACATTAGTTTCCACTTTCTCAAAATCGTATACATTCTATACATTAGAAATAGGTACACAAAAAAATAGCATAATAAATCATTGAACTTACGTTTTTTAAATCTTTTTTCACATTCCTACAGTCTCAACAACTTCCTAAACTATTTTAAACATATACTAACATGTTGTTGGCTTCCTTCTGTCGTATTGACTGTCACTTTGGTTAATCACGTAGAAAACGTTGTCATGTGACTCTGGCGCGCTATTTTAAGTCACACTCCCATCCACGTAATAGGATATTGAGAACGTATGCGAAATTCCCCGATAATGTCATATACAATTAACAGAGCAAATCTGAAATGTTTGTATATGTCAATTTTATATTGAAAAAGGCTCTGGTATTTTCTTTGAACTTTCAAGGTAAACATAAAGAAGTGAGACAAATTGTCAGCTCATTGGCCACATCGCGAGAACTCGACTGTCGACTGTTTTATTGGTTTAAAAATGTTTCGCTACCGTAAAATTTATTTTGGCTTTAAGTTTCTAAAAAGGGAATTCCTAATCTCGTCACCATAAATGGACAAACATGATTATTATATGTGGAGCGCCCTCTAGGAAATTGCGTCATGTAGCAACGTGGAGCTGTATTATTAATGAAGTTATACATTCATATTTTATTGTCAATGTACAATATACAATTCTTGGCCCTTAGGACTGACTATCAATAAGCCTCCCAATTCTCTTCGACAGCAAAAAGCTAAAAACAACTTAGTCATTATCAAGAAAGAAACTTAGCGGTTTTTATTCGCAATTTTGACCCAACAGCTGTTGTTGTTGTTTTTTTTGGGCCAACATTTAAATCTCTAAAGTCAAAAATTATACAGTGGAACCTCGAGATACGAGTTGCTCAAAATAGAGGAATTCGAGATACATGCAGCGTCGAGAGCGAAATTTCTGTTCGTTTTAAGAACGACAATTCGAGTTACGAGTCGAAACCTTTACACGCGTGTGGTTGCTTAGCCTCTAAACCAGCGGATATCAACCTTTTATGCTCGGCGACCCCTTTTTACAATCCACCATTCTGCCGCGACCCCCCCCCCCCACACACACACACATACAGCAATAGAAGAGTAGACAATTTTCGATGGTCTCAGACGACCTCTGGCAAATCGTCATTCGATCCCCAAGGGGGTCGCGACCCACAGGCTGAGAACCCCTGCTGAAAAAGCTAGAATTGTGATGCTCTCTTGTGATCAGCACTTGATAGGTTAGGAGCTAAAACCTATCGTCGATGATGACCGTGCGAAATCGGGTCTTTCCGTTTTCACTCGAAATAGGAATCATAATTGCCCGCGCGTAAAAATATATATCAGCCATTACTTGGACAAATACAGCAGAGTGTGGGTACACCAGGATCTCGACCATTCGCACGTATCTCAGTGTGGGTACACCATGATCTCGACCATTCGCACGTATCTCAGTGTGGGTACACCATGATCTCGACCATTCGCACGTATTTCAGTGTGGGCACACCATGATCTCGACCATTCGTAGGTATCTCAGTGTGGATACACCATGATCTCGACCATTCGCACGTATCTCAGTGTGGGTACGACATGATCTTGACCACCCGCTCTCGTTTAGCCTCAGACTTGAGCCACCCAGATACTATTCGGTACATTGACCATTACTTGACAGACATGGGATTGATTGATTTTCTGCATTTCTCATTTCATGATTTAGTTCAGTGTTTAGGTTTTACGTGTTCCATGTACATTTAGTAAGTTAGAAAAAAGTCTTTGTTCAGAATTTAGGTCACTTTGGGACTTTATATAGGGTTAGAACCAATCAATCGGGTTTAATTTAATTTATTTGGGAAAAACTCGTTTGAGATACGAGTAACTTGACTTACGACTTAAACTCGTATCTCCAGGTTTAAATGTATTTTATTTCCAAACATTTATTTTTTGTGCGAAACTTTTATTCCACTTTTTTTTCTCTAAATCTAGATCTTAAATGTAAAGCACCTCAGATTCAGCGAGATTATATAAATTAAAAAGTCAAATATAGACAAAATCAATAACAATGTCAAGCATACAATATTGAGATATCGCTAGCCAGTTCAATACCATTTGAAAAACTTAATTCATGTTACAAGATTAAGAGAAGTACAAATGTGTTTCTGTAGTGCTAAAAAGTGCACAAAAGGTATGATTCTATTAAAGCTTATATTAAATCTGTCTGCCTGTCTGGTAAAAAAAATGTGTAGAGGTTAATTCTCCCAAACCCAGTCTGAGAAAAAGCTGAAATTTTGCGCCATTATTTCTAGTACCTGACAAAACATGATGTTAAAAACAGTTTCTTTTTTTCATACTGGTAAGTACTAATTTTGTTTGGCATAAAAGAAATGAAAGAATGTGTACTTGACAGATGTGGTGGTATAAGTTGAATTAGCCCCTTTTTAAAGACCGACACCTAAAAGTTTTAAACTAACAATAGATAACAATAAAACCTTTACTGGCACTGTATATCTCTAATAATGACAAGTGGACAACACAAACACATTACATGTGTGAAGGGGCATGAACAATTAAGCTGTGAACGTAAATATGAAGTTGAAGCTAGGTGCTGAAACAAATGTGATACATACAAATATTAAACATAAATGAATAACAGCACCAGGGACCAAGTTTTTAAGAGAGAAAGTAGTGAATTAAAATTCTATGAAAATAAAGGACTGCGCTGATCGAGGCTCAAACCAGTGACTCTGAAAACGACACCAACGCCAAGCGATAATGCACTAATTAGATAGAGCCTTCGTTTGTCTAATACATGCCTAACGGCTGTCTGTGTCGGCTCTATTAAAGGTTGTTAGTGAACGGATGAGACCTTTGACCACTGGGTGGTAATTTGCATAAGGGCGAAATGACTCTGGTCAAGAAGAATGTTTTTTCGGACATTCCGATGGTCTAGAGTACTCTAGAGGTTAAGTTTGCTTAGTGCGTTATCGCTAGTCGGTGGTAACGTTTCCAGAGTCATCTATACATTTATGTTTAATATCTGTATGTATCTCCGCGTGGACTGTACGCCCTCTATGAACTTGAGCACATCACGAATGTGGCTGTTAATGAAGCTAAACACAGCTTGCTTGTCAAGGATGTACACTTGATCGAAAGAGTGAATTAGGCGATAGGGCTTGCTGGAGATCTGGGGGCTCAGTCTGTTCCTTGGCAGACTGAGGTGGTGTATAGTTCAACATGATCACGGCTCAAAATAGGCGTTACCTTTGTAATCTCGCCAAACTTATAGTGCAAAGAAACATTTCATTAGATTATTTCTTACTATCTATTCCATGGGAGGTAATCCAACACCTACAAAACCTATAACTCATAGAAAGCAATTCATTAGATGATTAGTAACAAATCTATTCAAGGGGATGTAATCCAACACATACAAAACCTATAGTGCAAAAAAAAAAACGTTTCATTAGACGATTAGTAACTATCTGTTCCAGGGCAGGTAATCCAAACCATACAAAACCTATAGCTTAAAGAAAGCTATCATTCTCATAAATGAGAAATGGACGAGCTCTCATCCAAATAACAAGAAAGATGACACTTACTATAAACTATCCCGACAAGATCAGCGTCTAGTCTTTCGACTCAGGACCAAACACAACAGAATGCGACAACACATGTACCAGAAACTCCAAATTGGAACCAGTGAAATCTGACCATGAGGAGTATCACCAGAGAATGCCGACCACGTCCTCCAAAACTGCATTCTTTACCAAGAGGCCCATATAAGACACTGGCCCCAAAACACCCCAATAGAAAGAAAACTATATGGAGAGCTCCCTGATCTGGAAACCACTGAGCAGTTCATCTCATGTATTGGTCTAGTCATCTGAACACTCCAACATAACAATGAGAACGAAGAAGAAGAAGAAGAAATTGGATGCAGAGGCGTAGTGAACAAAACGTGCGAGATGGGCAAGAAACTTAATTGACGCCCCTCCCCAACCCATTTTCCATGAACATTACATAGAAATATAGGATAGAAATACAAATTATTTGATAATACTATAATGCAAACAGCATCAAAATGTATGACCTAACTAAAATATCTGAAATAATTTGAAGTTTTGGCTTGTAGCTCACCCGCCCAACGTGGGTGACGCTAAGGGCATAATGCCCTCTTTCCTCCCCCTCCTCAATATGACTTTTATTCATGATTATTTAATATATATTAAAGAACAGGTGCTCCAACAAACACACACACACACAAGTCCTAGGAGAACCATTATTGAACCGAAAAAAACCAACAAGATGAAGTACTTGGTAGACTCTCTATTCAGAAAGCACACATACATAACAAAAGCCATGACAGAAGAAAAACGAAAAATCTGAAATGACTATTTTTTTCACACAGGCACTAGCGACATTAACATGCTCAAACTATAGTATAAAGTTTCGTCCAATAGTCTTCACTATATTCACATAAAACGTATCTATAGGGATCTAGTTGCTGAATTAGAGAAGTATTGAATAGTCTTCACTATAGTCACATGAAACATATCTATAGGGATCTAGTTGATGAATTAAAGAAGTCTGGTCCGTATAGACTACAATATTGTAATAGAAACATTCTAAATATGGCATTAATTAATATTATTTTTTTTTATTTCTACGGTTTCGTTATTTTAATCTAGTGGAGTTAGTTTTTTTTGTATTTGTGTTTTGCGCATGTCAACTAAGACTGCTAGATCACGTGATTGTACCAGACGTGTAGCAGAGCCAAGCTCAAGAACACACAGTGAACGAGCTCAGGGGGGAGTAATCAGCTAAAGGTAGACTTGCATGCTAAGATACTATGCATTAAAACTGAGCCAGAAAATTACATTTCTTGTTCATATACTGGAGTGACGAGGTGTACAAACACTGACGGATCAATAAATATTACATAATGTGGCAGGTGGGTAGCAAGCTGAAAAATAGTGTCAGGTCAGAGGTTACGAAGAAGTTTAGAAGGCCATCGATACTAAGTTTCTACACGGCGGAGACTTGAGCTATGAGGCTATTAATGAACCCAAAGTTTGCTCTCTTTTCAGATCATGCGGTATATAGGGCAGATAATGTAAGTAAATGTCATCTGTTTGTGGTCTGCGGTTAATGAGTGTGTCATGTGGCCAGCACAACGACCAACCACCTTTACTTTCCCTAACTAAAGTCAAGAGTTTGGTTTATCAAGGCAGTAAATGTTTCCCTCAACGTAAGTTTTTAATGATCCTTTATCTCAAATTTAATACGATAAAAGCTTGCCTGCTAGTAATGAATATAACTGAAGATTTCTACCTACTACAATATAGTAGGACTGGGGGGGGGGTGTTTTTCCCAATCTACAACCGCTACATTCGCCCACACTGTCATAGCCTACATTGATTTCGATTTCTCAAATGATTATACTTAATATGTATACCTGACCCAATATGTCTATACGACTACAGGTTACTTTACAAGACTGAAAGGATGTAGAAGCTTGTGTCATGGGCATCTGAATCAGAAGAGAACCAAATAGAAATGTGCTTGAGAAACAAAGGTTTTCAAAACCTGGCCTATACAATTACTAATATTTTGATTTCTGCTTACTAGATCAAACATGCTTATAAATTTCGAATGGCCTTATTTTCCGAAAAGACCTAGAAAATATTTTTCTCGTATCTCCCTTAAATGTTAGAACTGGTTAATATAAACAGCTGAACGAATAAATGTTGCATTTATGTAAACCTAGAAATGTATGACTTCTTTTTATGTTAGACGTATAAGACAAAGGCGTATTAGTGATAAAAATTTGAATGGGGTCTAAGTTAAGATATACAGAAATAAGGACAAGAACCCATGCATTAAAAACATAATTTAGACTGAAGCATAGAATAGCCTCATGACCTGAGAATGGGAAGTGAGCTCATTTCTTACTCTGTACAAGCTGGGAAGTCAAGGTATTCTCACTCGGCCCGCTAGAGCAGCTCCTATGTGTCACACGGTTTCAGAGCATGTTTTTGATGCAAAGCTACTTGAAAAATAAGAGAGACTGTTGATCATTGTACATTTCCTCCTGTCATAAGGTATTGAAGAGCTTTCTTACACTGCGTGAGAAAGTTGTATTGTTTCTGAACTAAGCCTGAAAAGTCTCATGGTACAATGAAATAGAAGTGAAAGATCATATTCTATCTATCTATTAACATCAGCCTCTAAATTCTATAGATACTTTAATGTTTTTTATATGTTTAGAGTGCAAACTTATAGATAAAATAAGCATATCTCTAGTGTACACGTGAGTTGTCTACTTTTTTGCTTGCTTGAAACGAACAAAAGTTAACTATACAACTTTTTTTGTTCATAGACACTTCTTTGGTTTAGTCGTTAGTGTGTTGGCTTAAGGAGGCTGAGGAGGATTTTGCCATCGATTTTAAATTCCGACAACTTTTTATATAAATGATTTTAAAAGCGATTACCTAAATATTCCCACCCTTCTTCCCTCCAACCTGGTCCAAACAAGTGACGATAAGATCTGAGGGTATTGAGGAAGTTAGAACCATGAAATAGCGCTAAATACAAACAATGAGTACAACTATTTCCAATATCACACACACACACAGATATATTCTTGTTCTTCTAGATCTATGGCATATACAATGACATGACGGATCCAAACTAAGTCCTAAAAGTGCGCTCAACAGAAGCATTGTTTTTATGTGTTCGTTTTGATTGTTTTTATGACACTTTCATGTGACTTGACATATTCTTTTAGAAGTCTCACTTTGTTGTGTTTGATAGACAGATTTTAATAAAACTTGCGAAGCCTCTGTAGTTCTAGGGTATATCATAAATAATAATGCATGTTCTATACCAAAGTATACACAATGCCCTTTATGTCGAATAGATGAAAAGTATAATTATACAAAATGCCTTTACTAGTTCACTATTTAATACTTTATCGATTGTCTATACTGCAAAGCGAATGTAAAAATGTTTATGTTACTTTGTTGTTGTTTTTTTCCGTGTTATAAATGTAATATAAATATTGATTGATCTTTTTGTATTTATTATCAACTAGTATTTTAGGGGAAGGTAAAAATATTTTAAAGGGTCCATGAAGAGAATAGGAAACAAAAACATAGAATTGAAATAGTTGAATACCCAGTGACATTCGTGATGGCTACATGGGGAACTAGAAGACTGCACGCAAACTAAAAAGATGATAGAAATTTGGTATGAATCCAACAAAGCATTAGGGTTTATTAAAAGAAATTTCTATAAATAAAAAAAGAACATAAAACTAAAATGTTATGTTAACCTTGGTAAGGTCAATAATGGAATTTGCATACTATGTTTGGGACCACTCAACTCACGAAAACATTAAGAAACTGGAACAAACATAATATAGAGCAGTGAGATTCATAACAGACGAATAATCAGCTTTGACTATAAGTAATACCATTAGCAAAAACACTTACGCTAGAGTTAATATGAATGTACCTTTGGCCTGGAAATGGTGCATTAATATTATATTTAAATATTTTGTTAATATTTAAATTGTTTCAATCAATTTTGAACATTAAATATATTACCTAACTATTAAATCTTCAATGAATATTTCCCTTTATGATTAAATGTAATTCCATTTTATCTTATTACAACGGTAATATTAATGTTTCATCTTTAAAAAAAGGCAAATACGCATATAATTACTAATTTGTTTATATTCATTTTTAAAGTTCATGCTTGTCTCCCCTGCCCTATTATTTTCTCTCCCTTAGTACTTGAATTGGTCAATCTCATTGACCTGCATCATTTGTATTTGAGCTTTTGTGATTCTATTATTGAAGGCTATGCCCGAGGAGAACACAATATCCGTTTGTGTAATGAATGTTTTAAGCTTAGTGTTGATCTATTTTTAGCCTGATTGCGGGACTTCGACTGGTTCCTTTGGTAGGATTCTGTTGTTCCTGTAATTACTGCTACTTCCAGAACTGCAGCTCCAGTTTCTGAATTTCTGTGAGTCCAATCATCTCTGGGATTGACAGCTAAACCTGCGTATATAAACACTACAAAGGAAAACCCATCCTTAACTCCGTGGTTGGAGGAATGAACTCAAGCTCGGCGAACACAGTGTGTTAATTTCTACGTCTGGAATCAATTCTCAGCCCTTGCAGCCTGCCTCTTCTTACAACATCGACCAGGTGACCTAAATTTCAATCAAAAGTTTCAGCTGGAGCTAGCACCTCCTAACGGTTATAAGCACATACTTTGACAGTCAACAGCTCCAAGGCAGAGAGATAAGACATTAACTAAGCTCTGGGACATAAGAGCTAATTTATTTAGTAACTGGGCACTCATATCAGTACCATCAGCAGTCAATTTGATAATTTCACTTATCTTTTCACTTATCGTTATACCTAGACAGATTGCTTTAGAATTTATCATTATGCTCCCCACCATTATTATTTGTTTCACTAACTTTTCTTGCATTCAATATTTTTGTCGTTGAAAATAAAGTAATCCTGTTCGTAATGTACGTTCCCTGTATGCTCTGCTTCCCAGCCCGAAGTGCACGCTGCTATGTGGTGTTGATAGAAACCCACAGAACTAACGATACTAAAAGTAAACCTCTTAATTAATGGATTTTAATTAAATTGCAGCAGCAGCGCATGAGACCTCCACTTTTCTTTTCACTAGGATTAAAACATCCCGCATTTCAATAACCACCCATCTGGTCATTGCATTCTAGAATATGTATAATCGGAACAGCCTGCTTTAAATTGCTCTACCATGCTGTTATGGCTCTTCAGCGATGTCGATAAAATCAATGAAATAAACAGGAGGTAACCTTCAAACTAATTCAGGAACACCAAAACAATCACTAGAGGTGCTGGACACTAGCGTGGAAACTATACACACTTTTATTGCTCCGAAAGGGATCCGTTTAATGTAGCCGTTACTAGCCGTCTGTATAGTGACAAGCGTCTTGTTGATAGTGTCGAATAGAGCGTTCTAGTTTTTAAATATCTATTACGTCATTCGTCACTAAGTAAAACTTTACCCTTATTCCCGAAACAAATAACTCATTCATAATGATGTCATAGCAATACACAGTCACCTTTGACCTATGAATTCTTTTTTTGTTTCGCTTAGTGGCTTTCATTTCCGTTCTACGACTGAAGGAAGCTAATCAAAGTGCCTTTTAATTAATTTATCTGTCCCATTTCCTGTTAATGGTTGGTCTTTTCTTTTGTTTGTTTTGTAGCTGATGAAGGCTTCGTGGCCCGAACTTCATTTTATGTGTATCCTTTATGTATTTCTATTGTATTTGCAATACATTCGTTCACCCCTGCAGCAGTAAATCATTCTTATTGTCATTATGACAGGCAAAAACGTTTATATATTTATATATATATATATCTCTAATTTAATTACAAAAATACACACCCATTATAGAAATGTGTAAAATGTGTATACAACATTTATTATTTAATGGAAAAAGATGCCATAGAACACATATACACATCGTTGTAAAACATTGTATTGCAGTAAATAATTTGATTATGACTAAAGACTAAACAAATAAAAAATGTTTACGTTTTTTTTAAGTAACTCGTGAGGGAAACCTACAATAAATTAAATGACAAATATGTAAAATATTAAAAGCGTCCAGTAGAATTAAAACTACAACCCATACTAAAATTGAATCAGGTAGAATTGAAGCCTTGGAAAAAGATGTACTGAAAAAAACAGTCAAATACATCTGCCTATCAGCTCACTTCTGTAAACAGAATAGTGTGTACCAAGGTTATGTGCTGGCTTCAACAGGTTACAATGTTCTGTTTGGAAATGCTAAATAAAATGATAAAATCATAGCTACTGAGCTTCTCTGTACGGATTATTGCCCCTTTCTTACATACATCTAGAAAGAGCTTCAACCTGACCCCAATAATTTAATGAGGCATTGATCTGTTTTGTCCGTTTATCAACCTTTAAAAAGCAGGTCACGTTCCAGAAATCCTAATACGAAACCAAGTCAATTCCACAAATATAACAAAATGACTTCCTCTTTTTGTTGACTTCTTCAAGTACCTAGACATTGCTGTGTCCAGCGATGTGCCACTCTCTAGAGAAAGAGACAATCGTCTCGCCATGACAACATCGCTTTCGATGTCCAGTGATAAAAAATAAGGCTGAATGGGTTTCTTCACTTACCGACACACAACAATGTTTACAATGCAGTGGTTTGAAATAATTTTTTGTATGACTCATTTATCTTGAGACTCCTCGAACTCTTTCGCTACATAATGTGCATACGCTAGCAAGACTATCTTATAAATATTCATGTTCTCCCGGAGAACGGTATAAACAGTATAGGAACACTACAAATAATAACTAAATAGAAACAAATTAATGCTAGAATCAGGCAATGCTTTCGTGTATATTTCCATCTCTGTGACGTTTTGAAACAGGTTTTGTAGGCAAGTCATCTTTTGATCTGTCTGTAACTAAAAAAAAAAAAAATGTTTATTAGCATTCAGGGCGTTAAGAAAGTTTAAAAAAAAACAATATAATAATTGCCGCTAAATATGAACCTAAAGTTCCCCTTTCAGACATGCTGTTTATAGAGCAGATGATGCAAAAGTCAATCTGTTTCTGTGGCCCACCACGGTTAACGAGAGTGTCGTGTGACAAGTGCAACGACCAACCGCCTTTAATAAGAGACGCGCTAAAGATCCCGAATCTAAAAATACCAGTCTTCAACAGGATTCGAAACCGGAAGCCAAGCGTGTTACCTTTCAGCCACCGCGCATTCCCCGCTTAATATATGTAACAAAAGAAACCAGTTTCTGACCTTGTAGTCTATAGGGAAGATGATGTAAAGGTCACGTGTTTTTGTGTCCTACGGTTAACGAGGTAAATGACTGTTATGACTCACTGATCTAGAAGATGAATTGCCTATTTCTTTAGTCAAACAACGGAAATATTTTACAGACACACTAACGGACAGAGATCTCTTGTAGTAGCTAATAGCTGTACAAAACTTTTATGTTTTAAAAGACCAGCACAACAACCAACCGCCTTTACTTTAGATCTGGTTAGACACAGAGGCACCTAAAGATCCCGAAACAAAAAATTCCAGTCTTCAACGGAATTCGAACCCGGGACCTGCTTTGGAAGTCAAGCGCCTTACTGCTCAGCCACCGCGCCTCCATGTCACACATGTAATATCACACACAATTTTACATTTAAATATTTAAATATAAAGAACTCCATATATTAATGTTTAAGTTAAGTAAACACTGATAGGTATACGTTGTTTTTGTTTGTTTGTTGTTTGCTTTTTTTTCCACATGTTTAGAGAGTTTGGCAATCAGGCTACATTTGTCCGAAATTCTGTGAGAATTTACTCATTTTTTATGATACTAACCTGGTATTCTAGTAATAGATGTAATAGCATTCTCGTGATTTCCATATTTATATACAAGTAGTGTATCCATTTCCTTGTCAAGTAAACATTCCTCAATAGTTTAGTACGGATCTTAAACATACATACACGCATCTTAAAAGTACATTCATATCTTAAATGTACTTTGAGATTTAATACACCTAGGTTAACACATTTCTAGACGATTAGTATTTCTGTTCTACATTTCGCTATTGGGATGATATTAGAAATTATTTTCTACTGTATTTACTTCGTACATTAACTTGGGGCCTATGTGACCTCAACACGTTTGCACTGTTTGTTACGTCGAGAGCATGCTCCATTTCACCTATAATAATAATAATAATAATAATAATAATAATAATAATAATTTTATTTAGAAAGAGCTGTTAACAAACAAAATGTAGGCTCAAGACGCTGTAACAACATTACAAACACAAACACAAGAGCTAACATGACACACTAATCTAAAAAGGTTTTAAACATATACGTCTTAATTTTCTAAAAAGTGGTGTAGCATGTTGTCTGTCTGAGATCAATGGGGAGTGAGTTCCAAACCTTTGGGCCGTGAACTGAAAAAGCCCGCAGACCGTAGCTTTTGAGGGAGAAACGTGGCACTACTAAAAGCGTTGAGTCAATTGAGCGCAGGGCTCTCTGGGGGACATATGGAGTAATCAGTTCGCTAAGGTACAAGGGCATCTCGTTGTTATATATACACTGATGACAAAGTGTGGCGACCTTGTAATCGATTCTCGCTTTCACGGAAAGCCAATGGAGCGTGCGCTTGAGCGTAGTAGCAGAACCTTGTCTATTTTTTTAAAGACTATTCAAGCGGCGTTGTTCTGTATACGTTGCAGCTTGGCTATTTTGTCATCAGGTATACCTGCTAGCACGGCGTTACAGTAGTCAAGGCGGGAGAGTATGAATGCCAAAGCTAGCGTTTTTGTTGACTCCGTTGTTAAATATGGTCGGATCTGGCCTAATCTGCGCAGCTGCAGATAAAGACCTTTGCAGAGCTGACTTATGTGTGGGTCGAAAGATAGTGTTGAGTCGAAGATTTCGCACTACATGGACAAAAGGAACATGGCAGTTCGTGATAAAGAGAGAATCTGTGCTTTCAACTTTTGAGACATTTTTCCTAGTGCCAATCTTAATTATTTCTGTCTTGTCTTCGTTCATATTGAGTTTATTTTCAACCATCCATTCGCTCACCCTTGCAACGGTACTACTGATTTTCTCTGCCAGATGCGACACCTCTGAGGGTACTGATGAATCGAATAACTGTGAGTCATCGGCAAAGAAATTGTATAAGAAACCGGTTGGCCGTATGACACCGCTGAGTGGATATGTGTACATAGTGAACAGTACTGGGCCTAGAACTGATCCTTGGGGTACTCCGTACTTCAAAAGTAAGCTAACAACGACACTTTGGGTGCGTTCCGTCAGGTAGGATCCAAGCCACTTTAGGACGACTCCTGCTAAACCAAAAGTTGCAGAGAATCTGGCAATCATAATTTCATGGTTTAGCGTATCAAAGGCTGCGGACAAGTCCAGCATGGAAAGAATTGATATGTGGTCTTTGTCGGAATTGTGAAGTAAGTCTTTTAGTACCCTGACCACTGCTGTCTCTGTACTACGGCACTTCCTATATGCAGATTGAAATTCCTCCAAAAGACAGTACTGTTCAAGATGAGAAAGAATTTGTGCTAACACGATGCGCTCCAGAAGCTTTGACAGGAAGGGAAGATTTGATACCTGGCGATAGTTTTTTAGACATTACGTGTCAAGATTGGATTTCTTAAATAAGGGCCTGACAAGTGCATGCTTCAATTGCTGTGGTACAATGCCTGAAGTCAGTTAAGAGTTCACAATGTTAGTAATTGTAGGTACAAGCTCATCTAAACATTCAAGGAGCAAGGAAGTTGGAATGGGATCAAGGTCACATGACTTATTTGGCATCTTTAGAATAGTACTTTTTACATAATCTTCAGATACACGCTGAAACTCGCAAAATGGAATACTTTGAAAAATTGGAGAGTGGTCAAGCTGTGATGAGAGGGATGGCATGGCATGTCTAATCTGCTCAATCTTCCCAATGAAGAATCTATTGAAGGAATCAGGAAGTTCAGATACTGGGATAGATGACGGCAAACGTTCGTTATTAGCTCCCCCTAACATTTCAGCGGTGATCCTAAATAGCTCCTTTAAAGAATCAGAAGTTTCGATTTTTGGTCGAATATGACTAGCCTTTGCGTCTCTTATCATACGGTTAACCTTGTTTTTTTCTAGTATGTATATTTGTCGATGTATCGTCGGACCTGTCTTTTGAAATGTACGTTCGCACGTCGGCGAATAAGTTTGGCAGTCTTTATGTCTTCCGTCAACCAGTGGCCTAACTGCGATGGGTTATACCATAGGCGAATAAGACGCCCAGGCCTAGACCCACGAACTGACGGCAGTTTACGCCCGATGCCAAGTCGACGAATATTTCGGAAAACCTCGCTATCTAGTCGTGATTTGAGTAACACACATGTGCGTCCTATGCGACATAGTAGATTAGCGTCCATGACTCCAGTACGGCGATTTGACACACTAGGACTGATGACACACAGGTTTGCACTGCGACTGCTATGTAGTGGCCACGGTACACGGTTTTACCTAGCACATCAATCCCTCGGGCTATGAGTATCCCTCTGTCACTGTTTATATAGATGCTTGTTAAACTAAAGGATAGTAAATAGATAGATAGAAATAGAGAAAGAAAATAGACAGAGAGATAAAAAAGAGAGAAATACATATATGTAGGATATTTTTTGTTCTTTTATTATTTTTTCCAAAAGATGGTACATGAAAAGGGAGGCTACTAGGATCAATCCATAGAAATGGTTAATTCGTGGATTATTTACCCTGTCGGTTTACAGTGTTTAACTAATCTCCATCTTTTGAAGATCAACGTGTTCAAGAGAGTCTACTCCCCTTATCTAACAAAGGAAATGTAAAATATCTCAATTTTAGAATAACTTTGTTTCAAATCACTTCTTACTTTATGAAGCTGATCTTTTAATAGATGTCTAGATGGCACACTGTACAGTAGCTGTTAATAATTATTGTTTTAATTTACAAAATAATACAATGTCTCTGAAAATTTTAATAAATGATCTCACGTATTTTTAATTTGTTCTTTTCGTAGAAAAAAAAAATAAAAGAAAAAGAAGTAGACAGTACGAGGATCGAACCCACGCGCTATAGCATGGCGCTATAATAGCTGAGGACTAGATGTAGTAATAGTCATCAATTGAATTGTCGATCCAAGACTATCTTTGTACTGCGTGGTACTTTTCTTTATTTTTTTGTAACTGGGTTAGCCTTTTTTGTTTTGTTTGAAAGATTTATCTCGTTACTTGTATCAGAATGTATTTTCTTTCTGTATGTTAAATCTATGGCCCTATTCTATGGCCCTATTGGTATCACGATTAACTTTTTTGTTCCGCATGACATACATGAATCTTCTATGTCTTTTTTACCTGTGTTTGAAACATTGTTTTCAGAACTTGAATCATTGTTTGTTTTGTAGGATACACTTTTTTCATTGCTAATATCAGAGTAAACCATGTTTGTTCTGTAGGATACATTGTTTTCATTACTTGTATCAGGGTTTACCCTGTTTGTTCTGTATAATGGATTGCTTTCTTTTATTGTATTTGACTTAGCCATGTTCATTGTGTAAGATAGATTGTTCTATTACTTGTATAAGAGTTAGACAAGGTCGTTCTGTATGATAGATTTCTTTCCTTATGTTTATCAAAGTTAGATTTCTTCCTTCTGAATGATACGTTAATTTCATTAATGTCTTCAGAGTCGGCAATTCTCTCTCTCTCTCTCTCTGTGTGATACGTTGTTTCCTTTGTAAGATAGATTGTTGTCAAAACTTGTATCAGAGTTAGCCTTATTCGTTCTGTATGAGAGATCTACTTCACTGATTGTTTCAGGGTCGACTTCACTGATTGTTTCATTGTTCTCACTATTTGCATCAGAAGTAAACATTCTCTTTCTGTATGATAGATTGTTTCAGTTTCTTTCACACTGGTAAGCCTTTGTGTTATCATCTGTGAATATTTGTGAGCTATCACCATTCAGTGTAGACTCTATTAGCAGTTCGGTGTGGTTCGAAGATGACTTGCCACCTCAGCATGGCTTTGTGTGTTTAGTTCATCATCCACACTGGCTCCGTGTTCAATGTCACAATGTCACAGAATCCTTTTTTACTGGCCACATTCAACGTCGTTGAGTTAAAGTTGTCCCTTTTATTTACACTTGCCCCAGATTGAATAAGCAAATGAACAATCTCTGTATGTCCATAATAGCAGGCAGCCATCAGAGGTGTCCAGTTTTCTCTGTTGCCTTTGTTAACGTCTGCCCCATAGGCAATCAGTAGTTTTACCGTTTCCACGTTTCCTTTTTCGGACGCATCATCAGGGCTGTTTTGCCAATATTATTTCTGGCATTAACATTTGCCCCAGATGTTATAAGTGTCTGAGCGGTCTCTGTTCTTCCTGCAAGGGATGCTTGCATCAACGCATTCCAGCCATGGGCATTTTTTAAATTAACATTAGCGCCAGATATTAGAAGAACTTTAACAATGTTTGTATGTCCTAGGTATGAAGCATCCGACAGGGGAGACGAGTAAGCTTCCCCTTGTCCCATTAGAGTTCTCTGCCCCTAACCTTGTTTGGTTTAAAATTATGGTAAAAGATAATCCTTTGGTAATCTGTTTTTCTATTACTATTGTTGCTTTCTATTCCAAGTAAAAAGATATGTCTTACTTGTGTTACTTTCAAATGTTTATGAAATGTGTCATTATCATAAGTTCTATAAAATAAATTTAAAATGTCTTTGCTGTTATGTTCGTTAGGATTTCGAACTTCACAGACAATGAGTCGTAATATTCAAACTGGTCATTTTTCTGTGTTTTTTTTTTACCATGAAACTTTGTGACCTAATAGAAGAAAAAAAAATTGTTGTGTTCAACTTTAAAATAAAAACGATATTAAAATATACAAGACATTCTCCTTGACCCTAAAGGTCAAGGAGTTCACTATTAACTGATATTGAAATACACCCCGTGACTCCAAGTGCGTCTATATTTGTATTCTGCTCTATGGAGAGATGACTTGCTTCATTGCAGGACTACGTTCAACACTCATGAAGATTGTGATGGAAAACATTATTAGAAACTGGCCAAAATACTGAAAGGAGACATTTTGACGGGCCCTAGACAAAAAAGTTCATTAAAGGGTAAAAGGATCGAATGTTGTGGACATTCTGGAGTTTGTCCTTCTTAAGACCGCTGACGACAATGTTGTTTATCTTGCATCATTTACATCCAACCGCTCATTTCTTCCTACCGTCACCATAGAAACACACAAACACACATTCCATTACACCGATGAATTTTCGATTTCCGAAATTGTCAGATTTCAAAGGATTAGCTGTAGCTTCCAAGAATTTAACAGTTTAAGTAAAGACAAGTATATTTATGATAAGATAAAATGGGTCTGAGTGGTTAAAAGTTTGGCTCCAAAACCTTGGGTCCTGTATTCGAATCTCGGTGATGATTGTGATTTGGCATTTCGGGACTTTTAATTCGCCCCTAAGTCCACCCATTTCAAATGTTGGCCGTTGTGGTGGCCATATGGCACCCTGCTCATTAACCGTAGTTATAGAAAAAGATGACCTTAACATCATCTGCCCCATAGATTGTAAGGTCTAGAAGAGAAACTAATAAGATAAGATAATAAGATATTGTGTTAGCTTTTCAATGGAATAAAATTAACACTAGACGTAATAAGAAAGAGTTATTGAAGTAAAAAGTACAAACTCTAGGATTTCCGCTTTCACATAGTGTAGTCCATTACAATGTAAGCCTGAACTAGATTCTAAAAATAGATGCACTACTGTACATAATAATAACAAGAATTTCAGTCGGCGTTGTGTCTGGTGACAGATTGTGTCAGACTATGAAGTGTTGGACTATTGAGGGTCAACTGTAGTATCAAAACTTAAACAACGAAGCATATAGCTATGTGTATTGATAAAAGACCGTCATCATTTTGTTCACATCGGGACATAATTATTCCAACGTGACTACAGATGTAATCTCTAATTACTTTTCCCGATACAATTTTTCCCAAGCCTAATCCTATGAAGATACAACTGAAACTTTAGTCTCACGCGAGTTCGGCTTCTCAGACACTCTCCAAATAACTTAACAAAACTTTCATCAAACTTTTAAACATTTACTGGGGAAACTGTCGGTGTGGCGTGACGCCTTCTTGGAAACATATAGTAGTGGAACTAGATAGGCTAAGAGAGGGAAGCGAACAAGGCCTCTTCAGGGCTACCTTGGCTGAGTTTTTTTCCTTTATTTTTTTTTTAATCTAACTCGGGAATACTCGGGATGGGGATGGAATAAAGGCCAGCAACCCAGTCCAAAAAATGTCCTCTTCACCGTTCCACAAAAAGGGCCGACATCAGAGTCCTGCAAGCTGTAGTGGCTTACACGAAATGTGGAGGTTGCTGTAAAGAAATATGAGACAAACCCCCATGGTTAGCGCTGCCCTTGGGCAATAATAGCGAGTGGGCCCAGGAACGCGTCGAGGTGCGCTGTACACGCGGCACACTTCCTATACTCGGTCGATGGCCATTACTGTTTGAGACCTTCAGACAGGACTTGGGCCGGAGAGCTTCGTGTCCAAGCCTGTTCGTTGGATAAAGGCCTGTCTAACAATCAACGGCATAATTAAGCCTTCGGCGCCTTTTCCCTACTGGACTTTATCGAAGGTGAAACTGTGGTGGAGTCCTCTATATTAAGCGTCCCTAACCTCACTACTTCTAGTATGTCTAAGTGTGTCAGATTTCCTGTCTCATTGAATCTTCTATTTTGTTCCCGCCATTCAAGTTTCGTGTGGGGTCAACGTTGGGTCGATACAGTTGCAGTAAGACGTGTACGTCCAGTAGAGTTGAACCGGGACACAGCTATAAGTAGAATTAGGTCGTTGTGGGGTTACCACAAGTCACAACTAAATGTACACTCATCTATTTAGACTGATTTATAGCATTTGGATTTGCATGTCTTCCTTCCCAACCCCTACCGCAACGCAATCTACGGCCTGCGGGCAACTTCACAGACAAAAGATAATGAACGATTTTCTTTTAGGGTGGGGGGCTGTTGGTAATTAAATATAAATAAATAAAATACCGAATTTTGAGTGCATTATGTTTTAAGTATTAATCAATTCTAAAAGTCTAAATAAGTTTACTAGTAATCAACAGGCTCAATAAATATTCAATACCTTAATATCCAGAAATGTAGAACTTGTCTAGCTCTTTGACACTTTTTTCTAATGAGCCAAACATTCAGTTTAGTGTCCTACGACAACGTTCAGTTTAGTGTCAAACGACAACGTTCAGTTAAGTGTCAAACGACAACGTTCAGTTTAGTGTCATACGACAACGTTCAGTTTAGTGTCATACGACAACGTTCAGTTTAATGCCATACGACAATGTTTAATTTAGTGTCATACGACAACGTTAAGTTTAGTACCATACGACAACGTTCAGTTTAGTGCCATACCACAACGTTTAGTTTAGTGCTATATGACAACGTTTAGTTTAGTGTCGTAAGACAACGTTATGTTTTGTGCCATACGACAACGTTCAGTTTAGTGTCATACGACAACGTTCAGTTTAGTGTCAAACGACAACGTTCAGTTAAGTGTCAAACGACAACGTTCAGTTTAGTGTCATACGACAACGTTCAGTTTAGTGTCATACGACAACGTTCAGTTTAATGCCATACGACAATGTTTAATTTAGTGTCATACGACAACGTTAAGTTTAGTACCATACGACAACGTTCAGTTTAGTGCCATACCACAACGTTTAGTTTAGTGCTATATGACAACGTTTAGTTTAGTGTCGTAAGACAACGTTATGTTTTGTGCCATACGACAACGTTCAGTTTAGTGTCATACGACAACGTTCAGATTAGTGCCATACGACAACATTCAGTTTAGTGTCATACGACAACGTTCAGATTAGTGTCATACGACAACGTTTAGTTTAGTGTCATACGACAACGTTCAGTTTAGTGCCATACGACAACGTTCAGTTTAGTGTCATACGACAACGTTTAGTTTAGTGCCATACGACAACGTTCAGTTTAGTGTCATACGACAACGTTCAGTTTAGTGCCAATCGACAACGTTCAGTTTAGTGCCATACGACAACGTTCAGTTTAGTGCCATACGACAACGTTCAGTTTAGTGCCAAACGATTTCTGAAATTCAAATTTGTTTTTAGTTAATGAAATTTTGAACTGAACTACCAAGAACAAGAAACAGTTTTAAATAGTAAATCAATAGAGGCAGGATTTTAGCTTTTAATGACCCGACAATAAAAACTGCCCTTAGTTCCAGTAAAGAGAACAGATCAGAGATATCGGTCATAACTTGTTTTCTGACGTTTGTCTTTGCAAATTATTGGAAAAACCAAACAGAAGCTAAACACTTATGCCATAAAGTTTTAACTTACAAGGTTCTGATTCTGCTTTCATGGTCTGTTTTATAGATTGGAAATTCCGCATACTTCCGCAATGTAATATCTATGTGAATAAGTTTCTAGTCTATAGATCTATACACTTAGAAAACAACTGGCGCATGAAAGTCGCAGAAGTGAGACCTAAGTATTGTGTTACGTGTTGCACATATTTAGTGTGTTTGAAAGCCGTATCACAAAAAACACTAGAATCCACTTACGGTTTGTGTTATTTTATTTACATGCTTAATATAGTAAAAAATGTAAACTCCAGACTTAAGAAATGTATCGCTAGCAACTTTCCGACAGGAAGTTAGTCGAATCGTGTGATAGTCAAAAGAACTCTAGGCGTGTAAGCCTGCTTGAACAAAACGTTCTGTCTGGAAGAGGTCCAGTCAATGTCTATGTAAGCCTGCTTGAACAAAACGTTCTGTCTGGAAAAGGTCCAAGTCAATGTCTATGTAAGTTTGCTTGAACAAAACGTTCTGTCTGGAAGAGGTCCAGTCAATGTCTATGTAAGCCTGCTTGAACAAAACGTTCTGTCTGGAAGAGGTCAAGTCAATGTCTATGTAAAACTTTGCTATTTCCGAAATAAAGGGCACTCCAGGCGCATGGACTAGAATGTACGGCCGAAGGTCGAGCACTCTGGGAACCTCCGCCATTTTCATACGTTGTACTAAACTAACCTTGCAAAGAACTCGCCTTTAGTGTAATGGTCCTCTGAGGAACGGCGCACGTTTTTTTTTACAAGGACCGCACCGTGAATGGGAAAACTCTCTCATGTCCTTGGACACTCCAACGGGAATTTTGTTTTCTATTCATTTAGCCTAATCACCTTCCCTTATAATCGTTTCCACCAGAGTGCCACGTTGAGACATAATAGCGTACCCGGGAGTTAGTCGAATCTATATCTACAATTGCCGGTTTGCACAGTTGTATGTAAATTAGTTTCCTTTTCCCAGCCAGTAAGCATAGATTTGATTAGTAAGTTTTCTAAAATCTAGAGTTGAACCCTTAACATTCCAAACTTATGGAACACAAGTAAATGGTGTTTTAAGGAAGATCCCCTTATTTTCATCTCTCTTGAAACTGCTATTGAAGAGACTCCAAGTTGAACTATGTTTGAAGAGAGAAGGGGAGGGTCTGAAACTACAATCGACAACATTCAAAGTCAAGTTCCCCTTTTAGATCTATGGAGCAGAGGATGTAAAGGTCATCTGTCTCGATTGCCCACTGTTATTAACTAGGGTGTCATGTGACCAGCACAACGATCAACCCCTTCACTTTTCCCAAACTGTTAGTTACACATTAGAGCTGGCTGGACTCAGAGGTGCCCATTAGAGCTAGAGCTGGCTGGACTCAGAGGTGCCCATTAGGGCTGGTTGGACTCAGAGGTGCCCATTAGAGCTGGCTGGACTCAGAGGTGCCCAGTCTTCACCAGGATTCGAAACCGGAACTCCCAGGTTCGGAAGCCAAGCCTCTCAGCCACGGCGCCTCCTTTACTACATTTACATATGGTAATTAGTCTAAGTATTTACATTAAATTAACTTATGTAACCAGACAATGGCTACTAATAAGCTTGTATTTCGATGACCACAGAAAGCTTTATGAACACACATCAAAGCCCGGCATCTTGTCAACTTATGAACATATGGAGAAACGTGTTTCTATTTGTGTGTAGACATGTACATGAACGTTTGGATTATTTTATTAAATACAACATCAACATGAATTGTACATCAGTGGACAGTGTGAGCTTCTTGAAGACAATTCAGGAGACGGTGAAACAGACCTTGCATATATAATTCGTTTTAAATGTAAACAGTTTTCAAGTGAACTAGGCTATTTCCTCACGTAAGCAGACACATTTGTATCCACGTATCCTGCAACGTTTTTGTTCATTTCGACGCTATTTTATTTCCTGTGCATCGTCTTGTCTCCGAACATCAGTCGAAGTTTTAAACGCTCTCAGAGAATTGATAAATACTATTAATAATATCTATACGATTCGACCTAATTTTGTTAAAATCAATTTTTATCCATTAGAAGATTACATTGACCAAAAAACAAATAAGACAAAAGCGTACGCTGTACGTTTTCACAATTAATGTCAATTCTTCAGAAATTGTTCAGACTTGAAGATCATAAGGTTGTCTATTGTCCTCTGTTGTAGATACATTGTAGGTACACATGTGTTATACATACCAAACGACAACGAAGTCCTTGACATAGGGATTGCTTTGAAAGGAACTGTCTTTGGTTTCTATGGAAGCTCAAGAATCCGAGAAGTATATTGCTATATGTTTTTGTTGGTGCGTTTACCAGCTGACAAGCATGGATTCTTATTGTAACTGTTTTTATGCAAAAAAATGTGCTTAGTATTGCATTAATCAACTCTAAAATAATCCTGTTCATCACTAGTCTTAATCACATTTTGAATCAAATTAGTAGTTTCTATAGGTATTGTATACAGCCTGAAATGAATTAAACAAAAGTACCGGTATAAATCATGATCAACTTCTACTCAAATAGTAGATTTTAGCGACTTGTTCGAGATGAGTTGACATGAAGTATTCAGTCTTTTATCTGTCGATAACATTGAAATATTATTTATTTATTTGTATTTTTTAAATTCTGATCATTGATCCTGTAGGATGTGTACTCATTACGTTAACATTGTTCATGAACTGTCCCAACCTGACCTTTTTTTTTGTTTTATACATTCTTCCTTTTTTTAAAAGAAACCTCAGAATTCGAAGTCTAATAATAATGGTTATAAGTGGCATGAAATTTGCTAACTAAGGTCGCAATGTACCTCCTCAACATCGAAGCCCATTTTTTTTTTCTCAACTTATCTAGATTTACTAATCTTTTTAAGGAAACCTCAGAATTTGCGCTATTCATTTTTAGCTTTGTCATCATAGGAATCCTTAGGCATTAGGCCTCTTTTCTTTGCCTCTTTTTTGGGCAGATAATTTAAGAATTTTTATTTATTTAAATAATGAGACAATTTTAATCTGTAACTAATTTTGAAATATATAGAGGTTGTGCTGAATAAAAAGTTGAGAGGCAGCTATATTTAAATCAATTTTGTTTGAATTATATTTAGGTTTTGTTTTGTGTGACTATATTTAATACATTTTGGGTCGTAATATTTTTATGATGGAATTAGCATTTCTTCATTTATTTTTGTTAGTGCACATACAGATACAGAGAGCGTAGAAATTGCAGAAGCATAGCCTAGCATTCGATTACTTGAAATGTTATGATTTAAAAAAAAAACTGAGTTGATGGTGCTTGTAGAGTAATGCTCCCCCTTCAGAGCTTGTGATCAATACGGCAGATGATGTAAATGTCATATGTTTCTGTGGTCCACAGTTTAAGAGCTGGCAAGCATATCGACCAACCGCATTTAATTTTCCCCGAACTAATGTCAGGGTGGACTCAGAGGTGCCCTTGTGGATCCCGAAATGTAAAAATCCCAGTCTTCACCCGGGTGTAGAAGTGCTTTTCCAAGCCTCTATTGCGGCTCCTTGGCGCAATTAAAAAAAAAAGAGAAATATCAATTGTTGTACCGCTTCTTTTAATACTGTAGATATTTATAGAGGAAATTCAATGGATCAAAAATCAAGCTTGTTGGTGCACTCCTCAAGTGTTTGATAAGCGAATTATTGAATCTTTTATGCTGACTTTCAGCGTTGTGGAATGAAATGGCGAAGTTCTTAATCTAGTAGAGCAAAGCAATGTGACCGTATTTACGTCTGTTTCTTAAATTAGTAGAGCAAAGCAATGTGACCGTATTTACGTCTGTTTCTGTGTGGCTACATTTAGATTGATTTCTGTGTTGTCTCATTTTGCTCTATGTCTGTGTGGCTACATTTAGATTGATTTCTGTGTGGTTTCATTTAGCTCTATGTCTGTGTGGCTACATTTAGATTTATTTCTGTGTGGTCTCATTTTGCTCTATGTCTGTGTGGCTACATTTAGATTGATTTCTGTGTTGTCTCATTTAGCTCTATGTCTGTGTGGCTACATTTAGATTGATTTCTGTGTGGTCTCATTTTGCTCTATGTCTGTGTGGCTACATTTAGATTGATTTCTGTGTGGTCTCATTTTGCTCTATCTCTGTGTGGCTACATTTAGATTGATTTCTGTGTGGTCTCATTTTGCTCTATGTCTGTGTGGCTACATTTAGATTGATTTCTGTGTGGTCTCATTTTACTCTATGTCTGTGTGGTTACATTTAGATTGATTTCTGTGTGGTCTCATTTTGCTCTATGTCTGTGTGGCTACATTTAGATTGATTTCTGTGTAACTTCATTTAGCTCTCTTTGCGTCCGACATCATTTAGCTCTCTTTCTTTGTGGCCACATTTAGCTCTATTTCTGTGGGGCTGCATTAGTCTCGATGTGGTTATTTTTCCACTCAGCTCATTGTGTTACTTTAACACAAACTGCAGTAACTTTGTTTACTTTACAGCAACTTGCTTTGATTGTAACACGTTCAATAGTTGGTTAATAATAGACATTTTAGCATGAGTGGCTGAGGGTAAAGCGTTTGTATCTATACCAAGGTTCCGTCTCGAATTCTGGTGAAGACTGGGATATTTAATTCCTGGATCTTGGTCGCCTCTGAGCCCACCCAGCTCTAATGGGTACCTGACATAAGTTGGGGAAAAGTAAAGGCGGTTGATAGTTGTGCTGACCACGTGACACTCCCGTAAAACTGTGGGCTACTGAAACAGATGAACTTTAAATTCATATGCCCTATAGACCACAAGTTCTGAAAGGAAACTTAAACTCGGGTGATTTGAAACACTAATTTGGCAAAACAAGTATGAATTAAAAATTTAGCGAATAAGTTAATCATCAATGGTGTATAATTATTTCATTTGGTATCGAATAAGGGATAGACATTGTACTTGACTGGTAAACGTTGAATTAGTCCCTTTTATACTTTTATACGATTTCCCGTACAGGTGATATGATCATTACGTGCTGAAAAACTAAAAGAATGAAATTGCGCTAAAAAATTGGTAAAAATATTTATAATCGCACAGATTTATTGTTGTTAGTCTATTTCTTTTACTAGTTTAATTACATGGCTGATCCATACTAAATGAAATAGTTATTATTTTTATATTTTACATTGTTTATACCAACAAGCTTCTACAACATAACAAATATTAAAATTATGATTTAAAGTTCATGGTGGCAGATTTAAAAAGAAACACACACACACACAATAAATACATAAAATAAAAGATATAACTTTTCAAATTACAAAGCTTATACGAATGATATGATCTTAATTTCGAGAACAGAGTATAAAGTACTTATATAGCTTCAAAGCAACATCTGATAATAACATTCTAAACAAAATACAAGTAGATCATATATTAAAAAGGATTATGAAATGTACGAAAGAAAATGTGAAAGAAAATATATAGAATTATGATGTAAGATCACACAACTATAAATGAAACTTTAATGAGATCATACAAAGACTTAATGGAGGAAGAATGTAAGAACGATTATACAGAGCCAGTCAAAACCCCAATGTATAACGAAGACGACTCAAGTCTCCTAGCTACAAATTTAACACTATAGTGTTGACCCCTGCTACAAATATAACACTATAGTGTTGACCCCTGCTACAAATCTACAAAGAGACGCAACGATTTAGAAACACCAAAAGGGAGCGTCGCAAGAATTGCACCACTTGGAACTGAAACAAAAACTTCAGCAGCCACGGGCTGGAGAAACAAAAACAGATCAGCAGAAAGAAAAACAAAGAAAGTCACGTGACCTATTTTGTTTTTCGGGACGCCAAAGACCAGGTCAAGAAACAAGACCACAAGGTGGAACGGAAGAAGAACTCTCAGGGAACCAACACACTGTTCCTAGCCTTGGAAGCAGAGACTAGACAACAAAACCACACCAACACACTGTTTCTAGCCTGGGAAGCAGAGACTAGACAACAAATCCACACCAACACACTGTTCCTAGCCTGGGAAGCAGAGACTAGACAACAAAACCACACCAACACACTGTTCCTAGCCTGGGAAGCAGAGACTAGACAACAAAACCACACCAACTCAACTAATCCTATAGAGATAAAAGTATTGGAGCAGCAAGATAGAGAAGTGTTCAAAAGTGGAGATAAACATCTCAGGAGAGAACAGAAAAGGAAAAGTATCTTGAAGCAAGCCAGAGCCCCTCCACGGGCCACTGTGATAGATTCAACTTTGAAAGTAAACGTTGGCTAAACGATAACAGTGATAAGCTGAGAGGGAAACAACCTCTACATTGAGTATAGCTTTGCTAAAGCTAGAAATACAAGAGATAATAGACCCCCCACCCTCTTTTACCAATATCCGCCTCTGCTTTGAATTTTAAGACTTGACCTTACATTAGACAAATAAGCTAAGACGAAGGTTGGTTGTTAGACTTAGACTTAGACTTAGACTTAGGTCTTCCCACGCCGTTCGGCGCATTGGGCGGCAAGCTGTCTCCATAAAGATCTGTCACTGGCATTATGTGTCGAGTTTGCCGTTTCTGTAGCAATAGTGGTTTTACAGGGTGGGGTCGCTAGCCCCACGAAAAATTTTCCTCCTTTTTTACCCGGGCTTGGGACCGGCAGATGGCGGAGTTGTTACGACTTGTAAACTAAATCCTACAATTCGCTTCCTCTGTTGCCGTAATCAATACATTTCAAGCATATATAAACTCAACATAGCTTATGCTCAGTAGATCGTGACGGGTGAACATTGTAGCTAGAGGTATCAAATATGTTTTCCATTCAACGGACTTGTCTATAAAAACTATTGACGCTAAGTTACCGTATTTGTCTGTCTCATATAAAAAGTAGAAATGTAAGGTGGTGAATATATGTATGTATGTATATATGTATGTTTGTATGTATGTATGTATGTATGTATGTATGTATGTATGTATGTATGTATGTATGTATGTATGTATGTATGTACGTATGTATGTAATGTGATGCATGATTATCTGTATTGAAGACAACTGTAGATGGTTGTCAGATTATGACAAATTGCTCAGCTGTGTTTAAGATTCTTGTTTGTGTGTATTTTAGTGCCAGTAGACTAACAACACAGATTGAACACCACCTGTTTGAACAAGTAGAGAGATGAGTCAAAAACACTGATGAACAATGATCAATGTTTAATCCAATAAAAGACCACAGTCAAAGTCTCTGTCAAATAAAACACGTCTTTACCCAAGAGAATCCGTTTGCTAACTGATTTTCTGTCTCTAAGAAGTCTCTAAGCCAACCAAACCCAAGCGTCACTAGTCCTGTTCAATATACGCCTTCTATGGTGCGTCTCTAACTAATGATATAAACTAAGTGCCTAACAGTATGTATGTATGTATGATGTATGTAGGTAGGTAGGTATGTATGTATGTATATATGTATTTATGTATGTATGTATGTATGTATGTATGTATGAATGTATGTATAATGTATGTATGTATGTATGTATTCAAGACAGGCGCAGAAGATGGAAAGAAAGCTTAATTAGACCGCCAGCATACAACGGCTTTGTCTGTAAGAAAAGCGGGAAAATATACAGGTCGCAGCCGGTCTGTGTAGTAATGTGAAATACTGCACTTATCCTTAATCTTCGGAATTTGAGGACATTGTCATTACGTATGTATGTATGTTGGACCATAAGATGTTCCTCTATACTGTCCATACCGGTGTTCGCGAAAACATCGCTATTTTTAGTGCAGTTTTGCCATCATATGCCCAGAATGGAGTGCAAGCATCTTTGGAGCGCAAGCATGGTGAAAGCATTCAAGAAATCTTCTTATGTTCCGAATGTTACGCTGTGCAGGGCACGTATCCTGTATGATGGACAAACGTATGCCAAAAGCAGTCTTCTGAAAGGTGGTCGACGCAACAGAAGTGTCCTACGGAAATGATTTAAAGATCCATAACTGCATTTGACGTTTCTTTGGACACGCCAGCTGTGTGGAGAGGAGGGGGGAACTGCTTTGTTATCGTGAACATTTCAACCTTAGCTATTATAAAAACACAAGGCTTATGTCAAAGCTTGATGAAACTAGAATGATGGCAAAGTTCACTGTAACACAGACATACCCGGATACACACAGACATACCCGGATACACACAGACATACCCGGATACACACAGACATACCCGGATACACACAGACATACCCGGATACACACAGACATACCCGGATACACACAGACATTCCCGGATACACACAGACATACCCAGATACACAAAGACATACCCGGATACACACAGACATACCCGGATACACACAGACATACCCGGATACACACAGACATACCCGGATACACACAGACATACCCGGATACACACAGACATATACCCTGATACACACAGACAGGAATCGTGCATGGCTTACCAGTGGACCACAAATAAGTACATAACACGCCTAACGCAAAACAGAGAACATATACATACACCATTAAACATAAATACCTAACACTTTTTTTAACGTGACGGACAGACTGCATAATATTAATTGCCTCTCTTCCATATGGAAACTGATAAAAAATATTCTCGAAGCACTAATTATCGATTATACTATATTGAAGAACTTATTTTTTTAAATTATCTTATTTCCATCCATATACATCATTTAGGTGGTTAGTGGTAATATTCATATATGTTCATTTTGGTCATCATGGTTCCATGTGTGTGTGTGTGTGTCTGGACATATGAAGATGGGAGATGCTTTCCATGTAGCCTTTGGAGACTCAGAAAACACATTTCAGCTCGAGTTCTAATACGAAGTCGAGAACCCTATTAGTGATGTGATGTTTCTGTTGATCTGTACGTCAGACCTGTGACGTGGCAGCTATTGGTCTCTTCAGACCACGTGACATGCCTACTAGTACAAATGTTCTCGGTTAATGTCACTCATTCACAAAAGAAAAAAAAAAGTAACTCTGCTTCACACAAATCAGAAAGAATTAAAGAGTTACTCACCTTTGCTCTTGTGCCAATTGTTTCATAAAACGATAAAACTAAATGAGAAACTCTTAGCTTTTTATTTCTCGTTCTCAATGTTCCGTTAATGTCGCTTGAAATGTTCGATATAAGAACAGAGACCACAACTAGGAACCAGTGGCGTAGCTAGGGTGGGATGAAGAGAGGGGGATATTTTGAAAATCCCCCGGGACCCCACTTGAGGAGGGCTTCCAAAGGAGTGCTTTTTACATTAAAAATTAAACATTACGCTAAATGCAGGGGCCCAAAAAGAGGTCAAGCTTCCGAGTCCCCAAAGGATGGAAAATTCCTAGTTACGCCCCTGCTAGAAATACACCTTTTAGTGACATATTCCTTAAGAATGAAGGGGGAAATTTTTTTGTTCAACCATCCTTGAGTTTATTAAACTTATAAATAGATAAAAACTGAGGTGAACGCTAAAATTAAGACGTAGAGGCGGCCTGAACATAATGCGAGGCCTGGGCGAGAGTCATACGAGCGCCTGTCAGCAGTAAGCGTAGATGATATATACTCTTCAACATCGCGTTAACGGTGTCGTCCTCCTCTTACGCTGTAGGCCCTATTAGAGTGACAATATCAGTAGTTTACGAGAGCATTGTACTATTTGCCGTTTAACTACGTTGCGTACTCTATTGTATGCGTTCGCATAGTAAAATTTTGCTTCTAAGATTAACAAAACTATTGATTCAAAAAAATATTGCATGTAATATAATAAAACACACAAAAGCCATATCTGCTTTTCTGTTAGCGTGGGGCCCCTTCAGAACACATAAGGCCCTCTCTGATCTGGTTCAGAATAAAAGTGACAGAATCTCTAATATTTTAGTGTAAAAATCAGCTTTGAAAATCAAAACAGGTCTTTTAGTGATTTTAATGATCAGAGTATAAGTCTGGTATTTAGTTCCCGCTCCTGCTATCAACTAAAGTGTAAAGTAATGCCATTGGGCTTTCGTAGACATAATTCAAAACATTATTATAAAAGGTCAGAAGTTAAGAGATAGGATGGGCTGACTAGAACGTGCAATCGTAATTTTTTTGTTGGTCTGCGGGCGTCAATTGTAAAAGCTTGAGAACCGATGAGGCTCATTGTCATATAAAAAGATCTTGAAAAGTCTACTTACAGTTTAATAAACAACAACACCAACAGAACTGTTAGAAAAGTTTCACTTCTAGTCGGACTCGTAGACAATTCTTATTATTATTAATTATTGACTTTATTTAATCACAGTTTACTACTTCCATGATGATAAGTTAAGAAATAGCAAATAGAAAACTTTTTGTTATTCTGACCAATTGAAATGTTGCTAAGGATTGAATTAGTTTACATTTGTACTTAACTTTGTAAGAAAAGTTAGTATATGACATATGCAAATTTTGTGTATCTGAAACAATAATTAACATCGTAATTATTAAAATGTATAATCAATAACATTGTAACCATTATCACATATCTCTCTAGCTTTTGGTGGGATGTGTTCGCTGTGTAGGTTTATGAATGTGTCCTTGAATTATGTCAGCCCAAGAACTCTCCCCCGATTAATCCTATTCACTAAGCTTTCATGTAACAGCTTTTTAAGTGTTGTGTATGATTCTTTGGTTTTGTTGTGTATTTAATGTTCATTACCAGGTAAAATTCTTGAAATAGATCTGTAAAATGGATGAGTGACTGTACCAAAATAGTGAGGAGTATTATTGTGTATTGGAAGAAGACTACTTAACTTAAACCATAATAGTAAATTGTCAAGGGAAAGTTTGTTGGGTTTCTTACTACTTAACCTACAAATTTTAGCCTTAACGAATGTATTTTTGTTTGAACATCTTGCAAGTTTATCCACCCCTAATCCTGTTATATTTTGTATTATGATTTATTCTAGATTTGTGTGACTTGGTAGTTTCTTTAATCTTTCAAGTAAAATTTTACTATCAGAACACGTACAATACGTACATAGCGTAGTCTTCTGGCCAATAGTACAGTTCCTACGTAAGGTATTATTTGTAACTCTAATAGGGCTTACAGAGGAGGACGACCTAATGCTGTAGAGAATATATATACCCTACGCTTTACGGCTCACACTCGCTTCAGAACCCCACCCTCCTACCTCCTTTCCGTAATGCTAAGGACGCGCCTCTGAGTCTAGTCTTTCTCAATCTAATCTACTCACACGTTTAATGAACTAAAAGATATGCGAAATTAATATCTTTTTATCAAAGAGTATACGGCTAACAGAGGTGTGCTGCTATGTGTGGCGTCTATAGTGAAGATTCCAAAAAGACATTAACGAAACCAGGGGATGAACATAGAACGCATCTTCGTATCTCTTTTTACTCTTTTTGACAATTAGAGAAGGAAAAAAGGTGAGCAACTCTTTCTTTTTTTTTAAATTTATGTTTAGCAGAGTTAGCTTTTCTTTCTGATGTGGCGAAGTGATTGAAAATAAGACTAATCGTCAAAATAGGCCTTAATAATAAGCAGCTATTTGTTTCACCAGACTATAGGCTAACTTATCATTAGTCTTACGTACAGAACTACTACTTCTAATTGGTCTCTTATAAACCACTTGACTACATATCAAGGAAGCTCGACTTAGGACTCCAGTTGAAATGTGTTGGCTGAGTCTGCAAAGGTCACGGGGAAATCCTCTCCCAGCTATTTCTCAAAAATCGGGAACAATTCGATACTCTATTTATAGATAATAAGTCAAGTACACCGAGGCCAAAATGTGACTAATATCACGCCACACTATTTTGCTCTTGTGTTATTATAATCAAATTTAGATAACCTCAATTGAGTTGATAAAACTCTACATTCAATTTTTTTCTTTTAAAATGAATACACACCATGCACACACCGTAATTTACTATATAACCTTGGTTTGGCTATAATAGAATATGCATCCTCCTTTTGGAACCCCTCAACTCAAGAAAACATTTGAAACTGGAACAGACACAAAATAGAGCAGTGAGATTCATAAATTAACGAATATTCACATTTCATTAGAGTAACAAAAAATCATTACATTGCAGACTTTAAAGTAAGGTAGCAATTATACATAAAACAATAAACCATAATCTTCAAATACAAAAAAAAAGACAAAAACTAATAAAACAAACTCAGACACAAAAATAAAGGCACATTCCTCGTCCCATAGGCTAGGACAAATTTGTACAAATGCTCCTTCTTCACTAGTGCTATTAGAGCATGGAATGGATTGCCTGAATCAGCCAGGATAACTAATGCCTTGGCAGAATTTAAACCATTGATTAACATGCATGACTAGATTGACTTAGGAACGCGCGTAAAACGTAATCAACTTCTTTTTGAAGTATGTATGTATTTTTAAAGATAAGATAAAAAATAGTAACCTTGATATACTTATGTAGTGTCACTATTATTTTGGTCTAAAGGCCCAACCTGACGTAATTCACAATTAATTAGGCCTAATAGATGTATATATATATATATATATATATGTATCTAATCAATGAACAGGTACGAACATGCCTGAAGATAGCTGTAAATAGAATAAGTCATGAAGAAATTTCCGATATTATTTGGTACAGACAACCTTCAAACATTGACACACCTACAGCCGGGGTCAACAACACTAGTGTTAAGTGAATGTAACATTAAACACATATTTAAGTAAACTTTCAAACTTAAGACTTTATTACAAAATTAAAACCGAATTCAGAGGCTCCAGACACTTGAAAGGTAAGAATTGTTTTTTATTTTTTTCTATTTTGTTCATTTAAACTCCTTTGATACGCTTGATTTAAATTTCTCTCAGTTTTTATCCAGTTAGGTTTTTTTTTTAAATACAAGTAAAGGAAATGTAAAGTTTTCCTTTAAGATCTTGCGATGTGTAGGTCAAATGATGTTAAGGTTATTTGTTGGTTTTGGCCAATGGTTAGCGAGCAAGGAGTCACGTGGTCAACACAACGTGCAAAACAATTGTGTAAATCTGAAAAAAAAAACGTCACTGTCATGGGACATTAAGTAATGGGAGATTTTTAAAAAAGGCAGCACATGCATTGTAGGGGTGGGAGAGGTGGCTTAAAGGGCGGGGGGGTCATTATTTTTTTTCACGACTTCTTATGATTGTCTTTTTCCCGTTTTTGTCTTTGTTTTTTGTATAATAAAAATGCAGTCAGAAATCGCTAGAGTTGTTATTTTGTGATAATGTTGCCAATAGTCCATAGCCTAAGGATAAAATATATGTTAATTCTTTTTTAATTACCTTCAAAAATAAGGCCACTTTTAAAGAATGCCTAATTTTTAGGTTGCCTCATTTTCCACCCTGTCAAAAAGTGTCGAATTTGCCGGTGCTTAAATTGTTGGTGTACTTAATATCATAATTATTAGTATGTGTAGGAAGGTGGGGTAGCTTATTGGTATGAGTTGATAATTAAAGAAATAAAAGAAACACATTCAGTTCGAAATTCATCTTTAGCAGTGCGCGATGCCCTGAGCCAGAGACATAACAGTCATATATTTTGGCCGATAGGCTGACTGACATATGATTCTCTTTCATGCGTCCTCTTTCCACCCCTAAAGTGCGCCTCTGTGAGAAATATTTTGGTGTGATTATATTTATTTCGTACTTCGGCCGATTTTATTGGTTTACAATATGTATCTTTGTATAGTTGTACTTTTGATTTTGAAAGAGGGTGTATCGCAATGAGATTAAACGAATGATCTAAACTCAAGAAAACACGAAGAAACTAGAACAGGCACAAAATAGAATACATGTATTTGGTTTCATTTAAAATACCATTCGCTAAAATGGAATAGAATACATGTACTTGGTTTCATTTAAAATACCATTCGCTAATATGGAATAGAATACATGTATTTGGTTTCATTTAAAATACCATTCGCTAATATGGAATAGAATACATGTATTAGGTTTCATTTAAAATACCATTCGCTAAATTGGAATAGAATACAAGTATTAGGTTTCATTTAAAATACCATTCGCTAAAATGGAATAGAATACATGTATTAGAACTGAACAAGATAGGCTCTCTGGTCCATGCAGCTACGCTGCATGCTCCATGGATGCCGAACTTACAGGGATAACTAGAGCATTCGAGGCCATTAGGGCCCGAATGCTCCAAAAAGAAACTAGCGCCACTACAGTGGTGCTGGTCACCGACTCTCGCTCCAGTCTCCTGGTTATGGGTGGCGGCGGGGGAGGGTCACCCGTAATAGAAGAGGCAGTCGGCGCCGCAGATAACATCCGCCGGGCTATTGGAGCTGTCGTTTTTATGCAGTGGGCGCCTTCACATTGCGGCGTGAAGGGCAATGAAACGGCAGACGCCCTCGCAAGGGAGGGTGCAATGGCAGCCACACACCTCGAAGCACCAAGCACGTACTTACAAGCAACGGCACAAATCCGAGCACTCATTCATGAGAAGTGGTTAAAGTCCTGGGAGGAATCCGACAGAGCACGTAGTGTCTGGCAGCACATGCGTCACCCAGATCGCGACGATCCATGGTGGCGACTGAAGAGGTCAGAGCAATCGATCATTGCACAATGCAGAACGGAACACTGTCCTATAGGGGCATACTTTGCCCGGTTCCGAACGAACTTTAACTCCCGATGCCGCCACTGTGGAGAGAGCGCTGAAACAGTGGCGCATGTCTTGTACGAGTGTCCCCAGCTCCGCGAGCTAAGGGGGGACCTGTCTGTGCAGTCACTCGAACTGTATGGTAGCTATGAGGCACTACGCCGGACGGCTAAGTTTCTTGCCAGAGCACTACGGGAGGATTAGTCCTTCCTGCTCTGATTTTTCAATAGGAGTTCATCTCAGGTTTCATTTAAAATACCATTCGCTCAAATAATGGGCTATGTTGTGGCAAGACAAAAATGTGACGCGAATAGACAAAAACATTTTTTTAGTCAAAGAAACGTCAAAAGTCATGTCTGTCTCAATGAGGTGAAGAAAGTGATTTCATAATAAAAACATAAGTCTCTATGTATATGACCTCGTTCAGTCGCGAAGAGACTACGGATCATCTCATGGAATTGAGATAAACGCCTGGGCCTTAGCAATGATCGGAACGATGTTGCCCACACAACAGTTCCCCCCTTTCCAATTGATGTATCCAAAGGATAGACAAGTGCCATTATAGTTTGGCGTCAGCAGGTTCTGTCAGGGTGTATTTGTTCTATATGTTGATTTATTTAGGTAAGGACTGTGTGGTGAGACATGTTCCCTTCAGTTGTAAAGCATTGAATACTAAGATTTGTACAAGGCCATAACATTTATATACATGCAACTTCACAGGATGTTCTTCTTTTTTTTGTGCCACTGTTTCAAATACACTCGGGACCGGTTGTCCCCAATGTGTATCCATAAGATTCACTACGTAACATTTACGATCAAGTTTACATCTACCTGTGAGAAATGCCCCCCCCCCCCACCAATCCCCTTTTAAAAGTACGACCTCCTTCACTTTTCACAAGCAACGGGCGATTGCAATTAAACAAATTGTGTAATCATCAATTAAAAAAAACTCACCATTCACCATCAGGGGTTGGTGATGGAGAGAAGCAATGAGCGGAGAATTATCTCTACCTCCCCTCCCCCAAATCCTGTGTTGTTCCTCGTAATTTTTTGCAAAAGAAATTTATACAGTTTGGTATCAGCGGCGTCACTGGCTTTGTCAGAGTGTAGACTTGTGTGATGCAAATTGCATAAGGGTTGCCGGCTCAATATTTTTCCCGAGGGTAAACCTTCGAAGCTTTCCCCATGTTTGGATTAAGTTGCAAGGCTGCAGAGGTTTAAATTCAGTTTTCCATCAACAAGGTGGGTGGCAAGCCAAGGCTCTAATGAGCTCTTCATACTTGAAGCGTAATGGTTTAGGCGCCAGTTTCTCACTTTAGCTCCATCTCCTGCTAGTGAAAATAGTTCCGCAGAACATATATTTGAGCCAGACGTGAAAGATCAAAAGAAACAATGGAGTCTATTCTTTGTGAACACTTCTACAATGATACTTACTTTAATGAATTAATAAATATTTAATGTTTGAGGGTCTACTTTATAGAGCAACTCATTCCTATATAAAACAAAATATCAGTAACAACGGATAGAATTCCTGAAAAAAACATTTCCAATGCGTTTGGTGATTCCTGCAATACATATTAATTGTTTTTTTATTTGGTTTAAATTTGAATTTGATCATTTTTTTAACTTAAAATTATATTTACACTCTTCAACACTACAGTTAAAATAATTTTAAAAAAATATATCGATGAATTTGGAAAAAAAGAGTACAAGTCAAGCTAGGGGTCTACCGAAAACCAGAAAAAATGGCAAAGGGTCTACCACTGTTCTAGAATTTTAGAAACTACATATTTATTTTCCACATCTCGTACAACACAGCAGACAAAGTAACTAAGGCCATCAAGTCGCAATAGGTTCTAGGTATGGGTAAGGGTTATGTCATGTCACATTTGATTCGCGAAATATTATCTTATCTTATATATTACATTCAAGTAAATAGTAAACACTGCACTCATTATTAATCTTCGGAATCGAAGACAATATTATTAAGTATATCTACATTTCAGATCTAATCTAGACAAAATATAAGACTAGAAAATGTTACTAGATCTATTTGACTACAGTTTATTGATGCATCTAATATCTAGATTATTCTTATTATGTAGATCAAAATATAGAATTAGTAAGTCTCAGACTAAGCAGATCTACTATTTAACATTAAATATAATTCTAGATCTGCTGTTCAACGTTAAGCCCTAATTTACACTAATTTCTAAGCAATTAGAGGAGCTGGACTAACACACAGTGTGCCTTCTCTAAATTTGTCTAAACAAAAACCAACCTCTCTTTATAATCTTTTCACTGAGAATTTCAAACAAATTACAAATAAAAACACCTAGGCATTATTTTCCTGTATAATAATAATAATAATAATCATAATAATAATAATAATAATAATAATAATAATAATAATAATAATGAGGCTTTTCTTTGAGTCCGAAGATTAGTCATGAATGCAGTATTTCCCGTGGCTGTACAGCCCCAGCTGTGATTTACATATTTTGCATAATACAACATATTATTCCTGTCTAGAATAAGGTTATGCCTACTGTAAACAAAGAGTTGTTATATGATTTTGTCTTTCGAAAAATAAAAAAAATATGTCTATTTATACAAAAAAATTTATTGAGTTAAAAATATAAATTTATATTTAACTAACTCGGTATAAGCATATAATATTTAGCATTACATTGGAAGTCTATCAAAGCAAGGAGAAATCAATTATAAACAATATGAAAAAACACGAATCCTTAACTCAAAAAACATTAAGAAACTTGAACAGACAATTACACTAAAAACACTGAACCATAATCTTCAAATACAAAAACAAAATATAATTAAAGATAAAACAAATTTCTCGTTCCGCATGATGGGACAAATCATTAAAAATGTTCCTTCTTCACTAGTGCTATTATGATATGGTGGTAACAATTATTTAATGGGACTAAACCCAAAATGCATACATACATACATACATACATACATACATACATACATACATACATACTTACATACAAACATACATACATACATACATACATGCATACATACATACATACATACATACATACATACATACATAAATGCATACATACATACATACATAAATGCATACATGCATACATGCATACATGCATACATACATGCATACATACATACATACATACACACATACATACATATATACATGTACATTGATAGATAAATAGGTTATTCGATTGATTGATATGTAAATAGATATATAGATAGATGATATAAAACCTAATTAAAAATATTCTTACCAGGTCTTACCTATATATTCATATTTTCCATGTTTCGATTAACAATGTACAGTGAAACAAACTAGCAGTAAGATTTACCGAACCAGCTCAACGATGGGGATGGCTTTATTCTTGGTCTTGTTCGTTTGCATCATTTTCATCGTTTTCATCGGTAAGAACTACATGTTAATATCGCTCAACTTATAATGCTTTCATAGCGTTAGTCAACTTTCTTTAAGTTCCTAAGTTTGTTTTAGGGCTACAGTACATACACTACGGTCCCAGTTAGCGCCCAAGGAACATTTATGCCAAGTTTTAACAAAATTGGTCAAACGGTTTTGATTTCTATTTATAACATACATACGTACATATCCGGCCGGATATCAAAAAGTACTATCCGGTGCACCCCTAATACATACGCAAACACATACAAACATACATGCATACATACATACATAAATGCATACATACATACACAAATACATACACACATACATACATATATACATACATACATATATACATACATACATACATACGCCTTACATTCTACTTTTTAGTATAAGATAGATAGATAGATAGATAGATAGATAGATAGATAGATAGATAGATAGATAGATAGATAGATAGATAGATAGATTAAAATATAGATAGATAGATAGATACAGATAGAGATAGATAGATAACTTAGATTTTTTATAGAAAGTATATTGTTATAAAAATAATGAAATGAACTTATGTTTTCAGGTGTGTCATCTGAGATACGCGTTAAGCTTTTTGAGAATCACATGACAAATCTCTGCAAATGCTATGGTTTAAATTCCCCACGTTTTTTCCTACAAGCTGAAGTTTATCTTTCCGGGAATGCTACCCTATCTGTCATCGGATTTGAAATAATGAAGGGAGTTTTGTCTTCAGACTCTATCGACGCAAGTTCATTTGTTTAATTTTGTTTCGTGTTTTGTAATTTTGTGTGACATTGTTGTCTTCGTTTATTCATTATTTATCGCAGAGAAATGTAGCAGTCAGTCAGATGCAAACTGTGAGGCATGACCAAAAAATATATTTGCTTATGTCTTTATTGACTCCTCCCTCTGTTCACATGAGCTAGACATGTACCGGGTATTTAAAACATGCTCTGTACAACCTAAGGCCATGTCCCTCACATATTTTCTAATATATAGTATTTAATTTCCATTCAACTAAATAAGAATGTTAATGCTATTATTAGCTATAATTAATTAATAGATTTTGCTATTGATATAGTGCAGGATTTCGGTACGAAATGCCCCTATGCATGATTTGTTAACAAAACCTTTTTTATCTATTTAGTTGTGTTCTGTATCTTTGGAAGAGAAATTGTTCAATGACTCCAGTGAACATTGTTATGTGCAGCTCACCAATGACTCCAGGAAGATAAACTTCGTGTTAAACCAAACTCTTCTTTCGAAATACAGAAATTTATTCGTTAGAGCCTGGGCAATTGTCTTTGATGCTGGTAAACATGTCAGCAATAGTATTCAATTACCAACACATTGTAGCTTAGGTAAGGCATTTTTGTTTCCTTCTTTTTTTTTTATATTAAAGATTAGTACATCCTAGTCCAAACATTCTACTGGATGTCGAAGGATAGCGGTGGGCAGGATTCGAACAAAGGAACATCGAGACAACAGTCCAAACTACATCCCTTACCATCCATTTTACTTGACCTTTTCAATATTTACTTAACACCAGTTTATGATTTTTGTTAAAAAGATTTGTAGCCCCCATAACGAATCATAAACAAATTAATACTCTGGCCTATAGATTTTGAGCTGTTTTGAAAATATAAATAAATAATAGCTTTTATATACCGCTACGTTCATGATTACAGCCTGCTCAGAACGCTACAGTCTAATCTCATTTATGAACCAGTGGGGGGAAGGGGAATCTGAGAGAAGGTTTAACCATGCTGCCTTTAGGCGCCCATTTTGTTAGTTGATTTATTATGTATTTATTTATTTTATTTAACTCTCACCTAATGCAATAACCGAGTCGCGGTGTGACAGGCTTGAGTGCATCAATGACCTTTAGAGCTACATCGGCAGGAACCAATCATTCCTGGGATGTACTACCAAGCCAGAATTTTTTTAACATGGGGCCAGATAAAAAGTGCATCACCCTTACCTAAATTTAGGCTAAAAGCCAGCCCATGTAAAAAAAAAACAGTTACCGAAATCATAGCGAAAACACAAATACTAAACATTGTCAGAAGCGAAAGTAGAGCTCCACAAAGGAGACTTATCGGGCTATGCAGGGAGAGTCAAACAAATCCTGTGAGGCCGACCACTCTACTTACACCAATGAAAAAGAAACACTTCCTTATTGAGAAGGCAGCATTTAACTTGGGAACATGGAATGTCCGCACTTTACTAGAACCAGATAGATGTGCACAAATTGCAAAGGAAATGGCCAAATACAAACTACTGATCCTGTGACTTTGTGCAATGTACAACTTTTGGAGAAATAAGACTGCAAACAGAAGAAATAATTCTCTTATCTAGAAAATAAAAAGGTCATATCTATGAAAATGGAGGAACACTGCTCTTTACATACCAAAGAAGCATTTAATAGCCTGCAAGAATAGGATACAGTTTACGAGATACATTTCTGTCCAGATAAAAAAAAATGTTCACATTAGTGTGTGCTATGCTCGTACAAAACTTGTCATGGATACCCTCTAACTATGTGGCTATGTGATCGAGTGGTTGAAGCCACTTGGACGTAGCGTAGCTCGCTTGGTAATTAAATATTTTGTTTGATATCAAACAAGGGAAATAAATTTTACATTATTGAGAGATAAATTAGTAATTGCACATTTTCCCCATGTATAAGATTTGTTTTTTTTTTAAAAAGGACGTTTTATATTTTGTTTGTTTAAAATGTCTGTTCACAGATAATAGCACATACAATGTATGGATCAACAAGAAATATATAAACTTGACAGACTGTAACATAGAGATTAACAACAATACCATTGGGATATTCTACAACGTCAGTTCGCCATTAAATATACCATACGAATGCCATGTTCTAGACGGAGACAATGTCACCAAACTAAATGAAAACATAGAGACATTGATCGACCTGACACATACGTCTAACAACACAAAACGAACTGTCACTTTAAGGTTTCGTGTTTGTCATGGTGACCAAAGAACTATCACGTGTTCTCTCCTTCCAAAAGGTATGTTCTAAATATCAACGTACCAGTATCTACTATTGAGGCTCAAACACTTTAAACTATCCAGGGCCGACCTTAGATATATATATTCAAATAAATATGGCCCTAAATGAAAAAGGAAAAAAAAAATGGTTTAATTTCTTTCAAACCTAGTGTACTCTAACAATGCCATTGGGCACAAGTCTCGCCATTTCTTCTCTAAAAAATTGTTTTGAGTTCCTTGCGAGGCCCTAACAAATCGAAGGCGCTAAGCGGCTGCCTAGTTCGTCAATACCTAAGGCCGGCCCTGAACTATGTATAACACGAACTAACAGAAAGAACACTTTTGGAAGCTTAAAAAAATAAAAGCATTTTATAAAAATAATTAATGATAAGTCAGATCACTAAGATTTACACTAATTAACACATTAAAAAAATTATTTTACTTTTCTGTTGGAAGAGCGTGTTATTTTTTTTTTATTTTACAAAGCTTATATTAACTCTTTCTGTCTGTGTGTCTGGTACTTTTTTCTATAATTTTTCCCGCTTCCAATCATGTCTCAAGTTGAAACGTTACACATATATTCACTATACCTAACAAAAGACGAATCAATCAAAATGCTTACATATGAGAGATATGTCTGTATATGTAGAGCTCCTCCCCTTATTAAGGCTTAAAGTATTTTTAAAAAGTAATTTAGTTTTTATTTATAAAACTTATATCAACTTTCTGTGTGAAACACCGTCTCATCTGTAGTATGTTGTTTCGACAGAATGTCATAGACCGAGTTATCTGTTGATAGTGGAGAAAGGTTTACAATGAGATGTTCTTAATGCGTTTCAGTGTACATTTCTCAACCATACAGTGAACTTAGTTTCCGTAATGTTTATGTGTAAAATAAATAATGTAAAACCCCGTATACCCCGCACAATTGTTCTGTCTTTATGTGAAATTGCATAACCCGCGGGTTATATGCGAAAAACAAAATCATTGTAATAAGATTCGACTTATTCTAAAAATATGTTTTGTGTAGAATGAGAGAGTGTCGGTTTGAACCATCTTCTCTACGCTAATCACCACCGCGACATCAGTTTCACCGTTACCAATGGCCTTGAAATAACAGTGGCATATTACCACAGTTTTGAGGAAGTTAAGAAACGCGTAATTATCTTGTAGCTAAACTTGTGAAAACTATTTCATTGCAAATAGTGAGATGACTTCCAGTAATGATACGTCATTAATCCTTGACTTAACCATGGCTATAATGTTCAGTTTATTTGGGAGTCTTGTATTGTATGGCCTATGCAAAAAATTTTTGAAGTAAGTTTTTTTTTTTTTTTGTCAATGTACTTTAAAGTATTTCTCTTCTTTGTAATTTTAAAATTGAGTTCAACAGCTGCTAAATATATTGACTCTTTAATTATAGATTATACATTTTATTTGTGATTTATATTATACACACGCACGCACGCACACACATACACACACACACACATAATAAATAGATAGATAGTTAGATAAATAGATAGATAGATAGATAGATATATATATATATATACAGAGAGAGAGAGAGAGAGAGAGAGAGAGAATAAGCGAAATTTCATTTCTTATGAATTAGAACAGGGGTGGGCAACCTTTTTCTTTCGAAGGCCGCATTTTAAAAAATTTATGAATGGGGCCGCATATATATAATATGTATTTACAACTTAGAAAATATACATGTATTAAACACTACCAATTGAGTAATAACAACAATATTTAGCTATTTCTGAAACTAATTTTACGAATATTTTATAAAAATTTTTATAAACTTTTTACATCACAACAAATTATCATAACAGTTTCAGGATACTATTGTAATTAGTGTAAAATGTAAAAGGTAACGGCACCCCGGTGGAACTAGCTAACTAGTTGTTATCCTTGTGACTGCTGTTAAATTACAGTCTGTCAACATCGAGTTATTCTTACACTTGTTTTTTTTTTCAAACATAAAATGCTTGTTCACGATTTATGTGAACCCAAATAATGTTATAATTTAGCACCACTTTTTTAAAGTGTGAAAATACAGCTTCTGGCAACCTTAAAACTCCCGTGTAAGGTCATAATTTGCTTTGAGGTATTTCGAATCAGCTTCTGTACTAAGTAGTGAAATGAGAATATTGAAAACTGGCTTCAAGATATTAATGTCTTAAAATTTGCATTGCAAATTCAACAAGTCTTGTACTTTTCAACGATTTTAATAGAAACCTTTCAGCAAAGGAAATTGATTAAATTTGTTTTCACTTGCTTGCCTAGAGAAATTGAAAAGTTTTCTTTGGAAAGATGTACATACATTTTATGTGCGAATAACCCATTTCAATATTATTAAAGAAAACCATGAAGTCTATCTTCACTATTCCTTAGAAATATTACTAACAAAGTCATAGTCTATGTCCTTTAAAGAGCATAACAATGAGATCCCATTTTCTTCTCAATACCTTGCCTACGCTAACTCAGCGGACACTGTGGTACCGAATATCGGAATGTTTTGTTTCCACACCTTCAAGTACTTCTCGAATTTGCCAGTGGTTAAGTCCCCTAGCTCTAATAAGTTAGATCGCTAATAATTGGGTCATTAACATACTTGATATTCAATGCAGTTTTGTACACACTTTCCCGTGTAGAGTTTAAAGTTGGTATATTGTTCTTCAATTCACAAATCTTATCCTAGCAAACGAAAGCCAGGATACCTGTTGTCATTTCGTGTTTCTATGGCATTCATAGCGTAAGTATTCCAAGGAATAAATGCAATCAATTAATGTTTCATACTGGATGTATTTGACTTTGATTTTAACAAACTAGATTTCCTATATAGATTTCCTATTTCCCATAATCAGGTAACAGGAGGATGGCTACGGAACTTAGACAAATTCAACGTATTTTAACAATATATCTTCAACTTTCTTTGCGAGTTTTCTTGTTTTTTTTTTTCTGTTATAAAAAGTTAATTTGATTTATTTTTTTTTTACTCGACGGCAATGTCGTGAGTGCGAAGATTAAGACTGAGAGCATGGCTGCGCCTAATTGTTTAAACATTCCTATTTCTCACATCTCATGCCAGCAAGTCATTGTCCGCCATAGATCTATTTTATTTTTTTAAATACTATAATAATAAACAGCTGTGAGAACATATATGAACATTTTACTATAAAAAAATATTTGAGCCATTTTTATTTTTACAATTTCAGAAAGGGAAAAGAAAAAAATGTTACATCTACAGTAAGTTCAAAATTGTCTTTTTAAATATGTATTGTGAGTTACTTGTCTTGCCAGTGGCATTTATAATCAATCATAATTGAGGAACATAGATTTAACTGTCAACACATAAGCAACACATAAGCTTTTACTACGGATGCAAAATTTATTCTTATAAAATAAAATAAAAAATCACACAAACATAGCAACTTCGACTTGATACTGGCTCTATCTAGATCTAAAGGGATACTAACTCAGAATTATTGCCGTAGTCTAATCTACCAGTGATCCCAACTAACCCGAGCAGCCTGAACTCCCCTTGACCTCTATCCTCGTGCTTCCCTTCCCTGTGAGTCTATTAGTGCATGGTCTAATAGTTGTCTTCCTGCAGTTCTCTCCCTTGTACTATTAAAGTACTTCTGTCAGCGGTTCTCAACATTTTATGCTCGGCGACCCCTTTTTACAATCCCCCGCTCTGTCGTACCCCCCCCCCCACATACACATTCACATACAGCAATAGAAGAATAGATAATAACAATCCATATTTTCGATGGTCTTAGTCGACCCCTGCCAAACTGTCAATCGACCCCCAAGGAGTTCGCGATGCACAGGTTGAGAACCCCTGTGCTAAATGGAATGTTTCTAACCGCTATCAATGGGGATAATAGATTTAGTAAACTGTTTCAAGCAATGAAAGTTTGATAGTTTCATTTTAACGTTCCATAGACTTCTTCTTCTTCTAGCCAGCTTTAGTGCTGCTGAGCTGTCAGCTCTTTTGCAGACTGTGCCAAGGAAAAAAAGTGTGTTGTTTTCTTCAGTTGTTCAGCACTGCCGTACAGGGTGTTGGTTATGTTGGGCTGTAGTGGAAGTAGGGTCTGCCTAAGGTGGATTAGGAAGGGGCATTCAAAGAGGATATGGTTTACGGTTTCAAAGTGGTGGGCGTAGTGTCTGCAAAGGGTGAGTTGAGTGGAGTTTATTTTGTTCAGGTGGTAATTTAATAGTGGTGTGTGCCCTGTTCTTAGATGAAAGATTGTAGATTGTTCTTTGTGGGGGAGGAAGTTAATACTGTCCAGTTTGTTAGTCGTAGTCATTTATTTGTACATGGCTCTGCCTGTGTTTCTTGATGCCCATTGGTTGAGCCACTCCTCTTTGTGATTGTTGACTAACATTGACCTTATAACATAGACACATTTCGTGTTAATGGGTACGATCAATACTAATGATGAGGCCTACTTGAATGATTGATTTTTATTCTGTATCTAGAGTGTTTAGAAAGTTTAACATCTTTTTATAAATAAATATCTTGACTGAGACATGCACAAAAATCATGACTAAAATCATGACTTATAATCATGACTTCAAATCATGACTTCAAATCATTACATTTCAATCATGACTTCAAATCATTACACCTCAAATCATTACCTAAAATTAAAATCAGAGAATATGACTGAAATATATACATGAAAAGTACTATCCCCTACCTTGTGCTTGTCCCCACTTGGGTCTATGCTTCTTTCTACCATGTTTTTGTTTCGATATTGAATACACCTGAGATATACAATGTGATAACCATTTGCAGCACTCTTTCCTTCAATGTAACCATACACGGTATGCAGTATATCTCATTTCAAGAAAGAAAAACTACAGACCTTTATCAACAGATGTCTGAAAAAAATTCTCAAAATACACTGGTACGACAAAGTAGAAAACACCAAACTGTGGGAGATGAGGGGACATAAAAATTTTGAAGTGCAGATCTTAGAGAATTAATGGAGAATGAATGGTCATGCCATTAGACAAGATACCAGCAACAGAGCTAGGGCAGGCCTTAGAGTGGAACCCCCAGGGAACAAGACGTTGAGGAAGACCCAAAAAAGCATGGCGGCGCAGTGTACTAAGAGGACGAGAAGAGCTGTGAAACCATCAGAAAACTAGCAAGAAACCGTGGAGAGTGGCGTGTTTTTGTTGAGGCCCTATGTTCCAGGAGGAACGCAAAGGAATGATGATGATAATAATAATGTCGCTTCGCAACCATGGTAAAGTCGACCTATGACATTCAGATGCCAACAAAGTCGTGTGTTGCTGCTAACAGTGGCCCAGCGATGATTAATCGGATGGCATGACATCATGCCCTTTGCTTGGCTTTATCATTGGTTATTTTATCATGCCACCTTATTTTCTACGGCCATCCAAGCTGGAGATTATTAAGATTATTTTCATGTCAAGAGTAGGTCGACCATGTTTCACTAGCAGAGGTCTGATAGAATAGGGCTTTAGTATTGGTAGTCATCATAGTATTGTCCCGCACTTTTGGTTGCTGCCGTGACATGGTGTACATTCTCTTAGCTTTTCTTTCGAGGGTTGTCCTGACCAAGAAGCACATCAAATTGTCAAGCCAGAGTATCAGAAATGGTGAAATATTCTCAGGGGGTGGCTGTCAAAAATCATTCAAGGTGCCAAACTTGTATTTCGAGCTAGTATTTTGTTTTGCTTTGATGTATGTTTTAGCTAAACTTCTAAGCATACAGAAGACAGTCTGTCAATTAGCGAGTAACGCTAAAATAAAAAAGTAAAGTCATCATAGTATACCAGTTCCATTATCTCCTTCAACTTCACATATCTCATAGTCTACAGGACAGTTTGGGCACCACATAAGATTTGTTGATCGTCTTTCTCCATTTCTGTCTTTCTTTAATCAATATTGCAAATCTAAAAACATCGAAAATCTAAAGTATAATTATTATATTTTTATACTCTATCCAGGATTTCAATTCAGAGAAGGACGTATTTCTGGACAAGAGTAAGCATTTTTTAAACCTAAATTAAAATTATTAATTAGTAAAATTAATGAAAGCATTTAATTTAATGTTGACCATTTATTAAAAAGAAGGTGGCCTTTCAGACCATGTGATCTATAGGGCTGATGGTATAAAGGTAATCTGTATCTGTGACCTACGGTTAACTATCTATCTAATTAGTATGTTTTAGAAAATAATTTATTAAAAACTAGTTTTTTTTATTTCTAAGAAGAGTGTAAGAATGAACTAAATTAATTATTATTTACTGGTAAGGAAAAAATGTTATTTCTGTGGTGCTATAACCTCTAAAAGCGGCTACAACAAGACAAAATTAGCATTTCACTCCTACAGAAACAAAAGTTTTACGTTTAAACAAAAAAAAATAAACGCTCAATTCAAAGGGAAGAAAGCACATATAATAAAGTGACCTGATCAAGGTACGTTTTCTTATCTTCTTGTTTTATAAATTGCAGATGTGTCAAAAAATAAAACCCTACCAGCACTCATTCTGTTAACCTATTCATGCATTCCGCTACATAAGTTGTCTTATTTTGTTGTATCTGGTTCAGAGTCAAAAGATTAGACGTTGATATTGTCGGGATAGCTTATAATAGACATCATCTTTCTTGTGATTTGGATAGAGCTTCTCCATTTCCCATTTATTTTAGTCACTACTAGTCACCGTAACACAGAAAAATTAGAGAGTGATCTTTCCTTTACTCCTTACTACTCGATTAAACTTTTGAGGAAAGAAGAGATTTACATATATATATATATATATATATATATATATATATATATATATATATATTAGTTTCTTTATTTCTTCTGGGTAGAGTGCAAAGTTAAGTTTTATTGTGAGTTTGTTCTCCCACTCTTGGCAAGTGTTTAAGCCTTCTCATTTTTTTTTTCTAGTTCTTTATGTGCTGGTATCCATTGAATAACATTTTTTTCTCACTGTTAACAAAACAATAAACAACAAATTAACATATAATGGGGAAGCTTTAGAAAAAAAATGACAGTCCTACAGTTCTTGGAGTCACCTACTATCCAGTAAAAAAAAAGATATAAAACAGAGTAAAGGCATCCCGAGACTATCTCGTATGAAAAAAATTAGCCGTCACAGATTGCGGAGCTAATCACAACATCCTAAAAAAGACCTACACCAGTTACGTAAAACATGTTCTAGTAAATGGTGCCGCATCATGGGACTCAGCAGCCAAAACCAACCTAAGAAAAATAGACAAGGTTCAAAATATTGGTCTAAGGATAATGACAGGAGCTATCCAAACAACACCCATAAAAGCTATGGAGGAAACTGCTGCCCTGATCTCCATGGATGAAAGAAGAGAAATAAAAATCCTTTCCCAATTCACTAAATTGGAAACCTTGGAGAGGCACCAACTCAAAACAAAAATCCACAAAACTGGCACTAAAAAACGACTCAAAAAGACCAATGTCATGCAGGCATAACAAAAACCTAAAAAAGGAAACACCAGCTTGAAAAAATAGCTCTGGAATCCACGATGCATCACAACGAATCTCCACACTGAGACAAAAGCTATCTTCCTACTATAAGAGACCATGTTGAAAATATAACCCAAAAAAAACATACATGGAAAGAGTGACCTGTTTTCTACAAACTCATTATCCTAGCAGTCGAGAGTTTACACGGACGGTTCATCTTATAAAGCCACCACAAATGTAAAAAGCTGAAATACTCATTGATGAAGAAAAATTAGAAACATCAGCCGAGACGAGTGTCAACATGACGTTTCGGAAAGAATCGCCGTCGTGAACAGAGCTCAGGAGCGTCACGAGAGTTGTAGTCATCTGACCATCCAGAAACGTCGAGCGGAGTTCTAGAAGGCCAGTAGGAACCCTATATAAAGAGCAGAGGTGTCGCAGTCAAGACGGTTCACGAGAGAAGGTTCACCTTAGGGCTTAGAACACTACAGCACAGTTCAACGGTGTGGTTCTCTACAGAGCATTACAACGGTTCAGTGCGGAGTACTGTTAAGAACAGTTGAGACTACTGGCGTCTTGATCTTGGTCTGCGATCGAGTCCAACACAACGAGCCTTGTGTGTGAAGTCAGCCCTGAACTGTTGAACCCAGTGCAAGCCCGGAACGAGACGGAGAGGCCGGTGCAAGTGTTTGATACGGTGGTAAGGTGTTATCGAAGAGATATTTTTACAGTATACATGTTGCCAATTGTACAGTAATGGCTGTGATTTATTCAACTATTAGAGCGTTTCGTTACTTTGGAGCCCTGAGTTGTCAAGTTGTTTAAGTTGGTTGTGTATGGTGCACTTTGCAGAGAGCCTGGATAGTGAGATTCGTAACACTGGTGTCAGACGTGGGATCGATTGAATCGTATCGGATAGGGACAGATCTACTATGGCTCGTCTGAAACTGCTGTACGAACTCGAATTGAAAGAACTGAAGCGAGAGCTACGTGATCGAGGGCTGAATTCAAGTGCTTACAAAGAAACCTTACAAGCACGCCTCCGGGAAGACATAATGGAAGAAGAGGAAAATCCAGACACGTATCTTTTTCAAGTAGAACCAGATATGAAGAAGCTCTTGAGCTCAATGCTAGGAAACATCAATATATATATTAGGGTTAAAACTCCAATACAGTATATCTCGAGGCCGAGTGGTTAAAAAAAAAGCAATTTAGAATTTTAAAATTCTAAGGACGCTCCTGAGTCAACCTAATTCTAATAAATACCTGACATGTATTTGGATAACTGCCAGGTGGTGCGGTTTGCATGCTGGACTGTCGTTCAGATTTATCGATGGTCCCGGTTTCAAACCTTGCCCGCTTCCATCCCCCGTCGTCCAGCGGGAGGTTTGTACTAGGAAATAATTATCTTCAACTCTGAAGGAACATCCGAAACATATAAAACATTTTACAAACAAATAAAGGTCGTTGTACTCGTTAACCGTCGGACATAGAAACAGATGACCCTCACATCATCATCTGCTTAGAGAATGTAAGATATGAAAGGGGAGTTCTTAAACTAGGTCGTAGTTGTCGTCTTGCGGCTAGACCTTCCTTTTGTTTAGTCGTTCTGGGGGTCTTCTATTCAGTGGTGGAGTAGTGCCTGTCACTTCAACTAGACAATATCAAACCACTGTTTACAAAAACATGAGTCGTGAGCAGTGGAGGCTGATGAGTAGACCGGAGGCGGAGCAGGCCGTTCTTGCCCAATGCCGAGTGGGTCACTGTCTCATTGGTTTATTACTTCTGACAATTTCTAGAAAACCTCGACACAATTGGTCGCCACTGCTACGATGAGATAATAAACCACATTCTCTATCATTGTCGCGCTTTGCATGAAAGGCGATTGGAAATAGAATATGAGAGAGACATCTGGTCCGTGTGTGACAACTGGTCTGTCCTTCTACGGGTACAAGGTGACCTTAAAACTCACTTCTCTAAGAAAGTAATCTCAGCATGATTTTCGCTAAAGGGTTTCTAATTAGAAAAAAATAAAAACATGGCTTTAAAAAAAAGTA
>JAZGLO010000195.1:0-25534 GCA_036873155.1 Biomphalaria sudanica | reverse complement strand
CCCCCCCATTATTTTTTTAGCAGTAAAATAGTACAGTATTAAAAATAAATTAAATTTGTATTTATTTTCTGACTAAAGATACAAACCTCCATTTTGGCATTGCTCCATCTGGGAATCTCCACAACCATATTAAAAATTTGATTCTCTGCATCTGCCAAAAGTGGTATATCATGGAATGGGGAGATGGGAAACCCAGATTCATTTTCTGAGGAGAACAAAGTGGTTTTAATACAAACATGATTCAAAAGTTGGATCTCACAAAAACACCAAACAAAAATGTTAACTTACAGAATAACACTCTGAAAATGACCTGTTAACAATCCAGAGTTTCTAGAAAGTCAAAACTTTTTGTCATTCAGCAGATTCTGGTGATAAAGACAAAATTTGAGAAACAGAAGTTCCATTTTTTGTTTCACCATTGATAAGTGCAAAGAGAGAGTAGTTCAGCCAGCTTACACATTGTGCAGAGCTAAATGTCTTTATGGGAGGGCTATGTTGGCAGATAGGATTAGCAGAATACAAATGAGAGCTTTGTGATCAATTCACATAGCAGTGAAGACAGAAAATGATGTGCACAAACAAAGAGTTAAATAGTGGCCTACATTTTTTGTGAAATAACCTTCTTTTAAACAATTTCCTGAAAAAAATAAGACTAAACCACTGATAAACAAAATTAAATGTTAAAAAAAATTTATGAATTCCTTTTATTAGCATCACCAGCAAAAAAAAGCAAGTTACGACATGATCAATCTGCTTTTTAAAAAGAATTTGAAATCTTTAAAGTTATAATCTTTCTTGCCATAAATATAATTTATTTTCATTTTCTTATTCTTCTCTAAAATGCAATGTGTAAGAAAAACAAAATCTTTCTTTAGACAGTGCTATGCATCAACTGTCCTGAGATAAATTTAATCAATTGATATAAATCATTTAAGTCAGCAATAAAATTATTTTATCGTTTAGTTGTCAGCCTACACATAAAAAAAAAACTATAGAAAAAGATTGAAATTTGTATCTATAACACAATATAATTGCATATATTACTGAATAATTTTTAGTTAATTATATATTTGATTTCTTATTACTTAATAGTAGTAAGCCTACCAATATTAGTCAAAATTCCAATGAAGACAGGTATTTTTTTTAAATTAAATCTATTAGTTGTATTATCTCTTACACTGTCAGTTTTAATCTATAACATGTTTAGCAACTAGAAGAAAACAGAGAGAGGGAGAGACTTCTTTTATATATGTTAAAATAATCTTATACCTATTTTCTCTGTAAGAGGTTTTCTTCTTTAATAAGCATAGAAAAGCAGACAGAAGAAAAACCTTATCAGTACTAAAGGGACATATCATCTGAACATTGAGGAACTAATGATAAGTTACATAAACATTTGTGCCACACAGAAAGAAAGCATGCATGACACAACCCTACAAATACATTTAGTCCAGTCTTTATATATATGTAAACATCTGGCCTGCAGGCCATAATAGAGAAAAAATGTTTTAATAGTGGGTTAGCAATAAAGAATAAATGCAAATGTTAATATTTTGTATGGATATCCTCAAGACTAAATATCCCAAATCATTTGGCTATTTCAAGCAGCATAAGCATTTTCCATCAGAGCTTTGACCCTAAATATCCCTAAAGAAGCTTTGGCTATCAGTACTCAAGTGGCCATGTTTCAGTTGCCATTGCATCATCAGAATAGTAGAGCCACATGAGGTCAGAGCAGTACATAAGTATACATGTTGGAATGACCTGATCTTATTACTTTTACACTATTAAGTGAACATAAGCTTTGTAGGTCATACTAGAAGAATCTAGAATACATCTGGATGATTTAGACTTGAATTGACTTGATCATATCTAGATATAGGCATTATAGGTGACTAGATCTAGAATTATACACTACACTAAAGTAGATCTTTATAGATCTAGAATCTATATATATATAATACACAATACAATTCTAACAACTGAAGTGCTCTAAACAAAATGTAGAATGTAGACTAGATCTAGTCACTATAGACAGAATATTTCTATAAATTATACTAAATTATAGATCTAGAATTTCTAGTAACCTAGATCTAAATCTACATTGACTATATTCCTATCTATATCTATAGACAGTATAGACTCACTAGTGTCACTATAGACTCACTAGTGACTATCCCGTCCCTGTGGATCTAGTATTAACTTAATAATTAAGTTAATAAGTATAGACTAGATCTAAAATTATACTTTAGTACTAGTCTAGTCACTAAGTCTATACTCTATAGAGTCTAGTAGATTAAGTTTAAGTAGATCTAGACATATATAATATACTATTATTTATATACTCAATAGATCTAGACCTCCGCCTCCTCCTACTACTACACGTCAATAAGTCAGTGTAAGTCACTACTGAGTACTACTATAGACAGTATAGTATTCTAGATCTAGCTCATATGACATGATTATGACTTTATGATATTCAATGATCAATCATATTCTCATTATCTAGACTAGATCTATATTATATATAGATCTAGTATATAGACTCTAGATACTAAGAAAGATAGTCTAGTCTAGTGACTAGTCTTTGTCATTATAATTTATATGATTCTCCTTCACTCGCGCTGCTGCTGACACACATAAATTTGATTATGAATGAGTCGAGTTCAGAGTGAATGATGAAATGTTTTGACAAATTTGAACATGACCTTCATTTAGAATAGTGTAATTTTTTTATGTAAAGCACTCACGGAAGAAAACTCTGTAATTTTGTGTATTAGGTGAGCCTCTTTCAACCGCTACAAAAGACATTTTCAATTTTGTCCTCGCTGAAAACAACCTAGCAGTCGCCGACAAACGACGAAACGAAATGAAACACGTTCTCGCACACGGAAAAAGCAATCTCGTACCCATTTATTGACGCGGAAGTGGTTGTTCGTTGCATAGCATACCTTTGCGCATGCTCAAAGAACTGGCCTAGTTTTTTTTTTGTGTTTTTTTTAATCGAACTTTTTCATAAAACGTGTAGACAGTAATGTAGACTGTAGTCTGTAGATCTATTTCAAAGATACAAACACACAAAAAAGTCAATAAATTAAACTGGAATAACACTAGATCTCAATGGATAGGTGAAGCGACAGTAAAGATAATCAAAGATGTTGTAAGCATATAATTAAGGTGACCAGACGTCCCGCTTTGGACAGTCTGTCACTCTTTTGAAGAAATTTCTGGCGGGACGGCCTATGTCCCAATTTTATCAAAAAAAAGTCCAACAATGTCTTTATTTTTTTTAATTTTTGAGGCGCTTTCTTTTTTCTTGATCCTTATTTCATGTGAGCTGCTTTGCAGGCTGCTGTGTTTGATGCATGTGTAGTGCTTTTACTTTGCAGAATTCTGCCTTCTCAGAAACTGACGTCAGCACGTTCCCTGTCGTCTCTTGGCGTGCTGTCATCCGCATGTTTCTCGCTGATTCTGCATACAGTACAGTACTTTATTTATACTATTTTGGATGTCGCGAGTTTTTCAGAAAAAGTGATGTATTAGCGACATTCGTAAAATTAATTAAAAAAAAATAGTACCGAGTATTTCAGAGAGAGAAGCGGCCATAGACTTATATATTATATCTAGACTGGAAACCGGAAATAAATTCTTATCCGCGACTGATCGATTCACAGACGTATCTATATATAGATTTTTATGTACGTAAACTCTTTTCAGGCTCCAGGGGGAGTCGCCCCAATCAATCTATTTTGTCTTAGAAAAGTAATGATCTTTAGTTTTCAAAGTTGAGAAATAATGCAGAATCATTTCTCGGATATTCACGCAAATATATGAAACAAAGCCATTTCCTGTTTGTTTTCATTGAGATAATGTTTCAAAAATCCTAGATGGAAATAATTCATATTGATTTAAGTCATCTTATGTACATTTAAATAGAACGATTACCTAGATCTTTCTATATTATGTATCTAAAAATTGCAAAATAATAATTATGAGACGAGAGTACTCTTATGTTTGAGGTTCAATTAATAGATCTAGATCTAAAAATTAAATTATATGTTACGTAGGTTAGGGTTGAAAAAAAAACAGCATTACTTCTTTTAACTACTTTACAAAACAACGCCTTGATCCAACTTTCTAAAAAATTTTCGACATTTTTTGTAGTGTTAAAAAGTCTCCATGTTCAGTCTAGATATATATAGCAGAGTCACTATTGCGGAACAGGCATATTTGCGGAACAGCTCGTCGAAATTAGTTAAAATCTACTTTATTTTGAAGTTTTCTGCTAAACTACTCTAACGGTACTACGCATGGTCCATTTATCTACATTTCCAAAATACAGGTTTTCCTTTCACAGCAGGACTCTAGGTTAAAGTTGACGGGTGTGGAATCGTCCATTATTTTTCACGTACCAGGAGAACCACATAGGTCAAGGCTTTAGGCCTTTTAAAAATGATAATGACCCATCACGTGCATGATACACCTAATTTGCGGTTTATAAATGGGTGCGAAAAAACGTAATTACATAGCAATCTACCAGGAATTCAATTTTAACAAAATTGGGAGATGTTTACTCAGTTTTTACTTTTTTAAAGATAGTCACAATTGTGGAACACTATAGATGTTATTTATTTGACCTGCGCATTTAGCTTAATATTTACATAGTGATTTAGATTATCGGAATTTAAATATGAGTTTGCATTAGTATACATAAATTTAAAAACATTTAGAGAGTAATATTAAATATAATATAGAATTTATGATTACCAGACGTCCAGAAATAAGTAGACAAATCATAATATCAAATATCATATAATTAGTTAAAATCTACTTTATTTTGAAGTTTTCTGCTAAACTACTCTAACGGTACTACGCATGGTCCATTTATCTACATTTCCAAAATACAGGTTTTCCTTTCACAGCAGGACTCTAGGTTAAAGTTGACGGGTGTGGAATCGTCCATTATTTTTCACGTACCAGGAGAACCACATAGGTCAAGGCTTTAGGCCTTTTAAAAATGATAATGACCCATCACGTGCATGATACACCTAATTTGCGGTTTATAAATGGGTGCGAAAAAACGTAATTACATAGCAATCTACCAGGAATTCAATTTTAACAAAATTGGGAGATGTTTACTCAGTTTTTACTTTTTTAAAGATAGTCACAATTGTGGAACACTATAGATGTTATTTATTTGACCTGCGCATTTAGCTTAATATTTACATAGTGATTTAGATTATCGGAATTTAAATATGAGTTTGCATTAGTATACATAAATTTAAAAACATTTAGAGAGTAATATTAAATATAATATAGAATTTATGATTACCAGACGTCCAGAAATAAGTAGACAAATCATAATATCAAATATCATATAGACCTATATAATATTAATATAACAAAAAAGAATTTAAGAATAGTGGAAAATAAAACCTTGTAAGGAAAATCAGAGTAGTGTGACGTCAATTACAATTAAAGAAAAGGTAAAGAATCTAAAATGTGAGTCTTAGATCTAATGTGTGTCTTTAGCTTTAATTTTAAAAAAAAGTAATGTAAAGAATAAGGAGTTCCAGTATTATATAAGACTTATATAGGCTTTGTTCCGACATTTTTACCATGTTCCACAATTGTGACTTCTTAAAAAATCCTGTTCCGTAATTGTGACTGACCATATCTCAGTCGAGTTGAATTTTAAAATTTAAATATGTGTTGCAAAACTAAACAATGCGTCTATTTTTATCGGAAAATGGATGGGCAATGCCTATATACTTTTAGTTTTTCCATAGGTCTAACCATTACGGAGCAAAAAATTCAAAACTAAAAACTGTTCCGCAATAGTGACTCTTCTATAGTATAAATAAGTCTATGGAAGCTGCCCATTAGCGCTTTCAGATGGATCGCACAGAAAGATGATCTATCTTGGAAATCGTTTCAGAAAGCCTGTCTTTATTTCAATTATTGTGTGTGTAGGCCTACATTGTGTGTGAACTGTGTGTGAGTGTACATTGTGATGTATTGTACTCACGTTTAAGTTACTTAGAAATGTTGCTCGAAACTAAATCTTTTTATGAACCAGTTATAGACCTGTGCTTCACTTTCTCTCCTCAAATATCTGGTCACCTAATATATTAGACAATTTAGTTACTTTGTTATAGTCTGTCCCTATCTCGCTTAGATGTATATCAAATCTTAAGCAATATTGCCACCAATTCACCTCAGAGTTGTCATCATAAAGTATCATTTATTGATAAGTTTCCCCACACAAATTGAATTTTTCGATTTAGACCACTCTCTACCCTTAACTTCTTGGTCCAAACGAACTTTTGGTAATGGCCCATGATAAAAGCGATCGAAAGCTAAAATTCCTTCGCCACTAACTGTGAGAATACATATATTAAACATAAATGAATAACAGCACCAGGGACCAAGTTTTTAAGAGAGAAAGTAGTGAATTAAAATGCTACGAAAATAAGGGCATGCGCCGACCGAGGCTCGAACCTGTGACTCCGGATTCGACACCACCGCCTAGCGATAACGCACCAAGCGAAACTAACCTCTAGACCATCGGAATGTCCAAAAAAACATTCTTCTGATCCAGAGTCATTTCGCCCGTATGCAAATTACCACCCCAGTGGTCAAAGGTCACAAGCCCCAGCCAGCCCCTCCCCCACCCTCGCAGCATCCGTTCACTAACAATTTCGATAGAGCCTACACAGACAGCCGTTAGGCATGTATTAGACAAACGATGGCTCTATCTAATTGTATATCTCTCACAAAGACAAGTGGACAACATAAACACATTACATATAGAAGCTTCAGTGGGTACGAGCAATAATGCTGTAAATGTAAACATAGAAGTGAAGCTAGGTGCTGAAACAAATGATACATACATATATTAAACATAAATGAATAACAGCACCAGGGACCAAGTTTTTAAGAGAGAAAGTAGTGAATTAAAATGCTACGAAAATAAGGGCATGCTGTTATTCATTTATGTTTAATATATGTATGTATCATTTGTTTCAGCACCTAGCTTCACTTCTATGTTTAACTGTGAGAAGGCTGCCATCACGCGAGTGACCTTCGAGAACTGTTTGCTAGAACGTACTGTGAGAGCCAACTGAAGGTCATGCATCTTTTTATCTGCTAGCCAAATTCTCCTCTTCTGAACCTCTTCGCCAGCAGAGGCGGGCTTAGTAGTGCGCGGGGTATGGGCGAGTATCATATCAGGGCCACGACTATTTGTAGGCTACAATGGACATTCCGATGGTCTAGAGGTTAGTTTCGCTTGGTGCGTTATCGCTAGGCGGTGGTGTCGAATCCGGAGTCACAGGTTCGAGCCTCGGTCGGCGCATGCCCTTATTTTCGTAGCATTTTAATTCACTACTTTCTCTCTTAAAAACTTGGTCCCTGGTGCTGTTATTCATTTATGTTTAATATATGTATGTATCATTTGTTTCAGCACCTAGCTTCACTTCTATGTTTAACTGTGAGAAGGCTGCCATCACGCGAGTGACCTTCGAGAACTGTTTGCTAGAACGTACTGTGAGAGCCAACTGAAGGTCATGCATCTTTTTATCTGCTAGCCAAATTCTCCTCTTCTGAACCTCTTCGCCAGCAGAGGCGGGCTTAGTAGTGCGCGGGGTATGGGCGAGTATCATATCAGGGCCACGACTATTTGTAGGCTACAATGGACATTCCGATGGTCTAGAGGTTAGTTTCGCTTGGTGCGTTATCGCTAGGCGGTGGTGTCGAATCCGGAGTCACAGGTTCGAGCCTCGGTCGGCGCATGCCCTTATTTTCGTAGCATTTTAATTCACTACTTTCTCTCTTAAAAACTTGGTCCCTGGTGCTGTTATTCATTTATGTTTAATATATGTATGTATCATTTGTTTCAGCACCTAGCTTCACTTCTATGTTTAACTGTGAGAAGGCTGCCATCACGCGAGTGACCTTCGAGAACTGTTTGCTAGAACGTACTGTGAGAGCCAACTGAAGGTCATGCATCTTTTTATCTGCTAGCCAAATTCTCCTCTTCTGAACCTCTTCGCCAGCAGAGGCGGGCTTAGTAGTGCGCGGGGTATGGGCGAGTATCATATCAGGGCCACGACTATTTGTAGGCTACAATGGGCTGACAGTGACAAAAATAAATATTTATCACGGTGCCCCCTTAAGGTGCTGGGCGTGGATTAGTGCCCCACTCGCCACCCCCTATGGCCGCCTCTGCCACCAGGGTTCCAGTACCGGTATTCCAATTTAGACTGCTGTATTATAATGTTTCCAAATCACGAAACTAAAACCTGGACTCTGAGTAGATGTATGAATGGGCTCAACCAAGATTTTTTTTTTTTTTTGAGGAAACAAAAAAAAAAGGGGGGGGGGAGAGAAGGAGTAAAATATTTTAGTTATTGGAGAGTTTACAAAAAGTCGTCAGCTTCATAAAGGCGGAATAGTTGTTGTTTTTCTTTAAATGAAAGAAAAACTTTCTTATGTTACTTGATATATTAATTTTTTATTTAATAACCACATTTAATATAATACCGCATAGGCTGTGATATATTAACTCGTACTAGGTAACAATTTATATAACTTTGATCTAATCTAAAATGCTACTCTCCCTTTCTTCTAATGGCCACGGTTAGGTTACAAAAAAAAATATTGACATAACACATATTCAATGTACAGACGTGTGTGGATAGAAGGATACTGAGCCAAGACAAATTGTTGTCTAAAGCAGTAACAAAAAAAAACACCTCGATCGTAGGCCTACCTTTTGTTCACCTGTTGGGATCATCCTATCTCCAAACAAATACAGTAGCATAAGTCCTGTCGTCTGCCCTAATTAAAACGTCTAAAACCAATATTAGTTTTAAACAAGATGTATACATGTGTGTGTTTACTCTCATTGGGCGCCAATAAGTATGAGTGAAAGAGATTAGAGCATCTTATATCTTTAAGTGAAACGAACTGAGAGTTTTAAAACCTAAAACAAACACTCTTACCAACGTCTTCTGTTGGCCTGCACTGTGGCGTAGCTCATTTTCTTAATTAAGACGAAGATCAGGGAAGGGGTGAGGAGTAAGGGGGTGTTCATTAAGTCAGAGGTGTAGTGAGGGAGTGCCCATTAAATGTCGTCAGGGACAAAGACATTTCGTTCACCGATAAGTCGTTTAACCGACATTCGTCCACCCGACAATATTTTAACCCGACATATCGTTCACTGACAACTGTTTCACAAACAACCTGTTCACCAACAACTTGTCCACTGACTATTGGTTCACCGACAAATCGTTCACTGATAAATCGTTCACTGGATAGTAACATATTGTTATATTCTCGTGGCGTATTTAATTATTTTTACATTAAAAGTAGGCCTACATACACAGGATTGTTATATAGTAACTATTGCTGCTATTATTTCTAAAAAAATAAATGCTACCTAGAGATATCTAATAAAAACAAAAAGAAAGAAACGTCACTAAAACACACCAGGAAATAGTTTGGTTCCAGATCAGAAATAATAAACTTTATTTAAAAAATTGTGTTTCTTTGGTGAGAGATTTCTGAAACTTTGGTTTGTAAAATTCGATCTTCTTTACTGTGTATTATGGTAAGAAACAGACACACACACACACACAGAGGACACACTGCCACTTTTGCGGACCACGTCAATTGGAGAGCTTTGGCTGTCTTTGAATTAGACCTTTTTTTTTTCGGACACCATATCGTTTCGAGTTACGTGTATAGCCTGTGGTAAATGACGTGTATTCCTTGTGGGTAATGACGCGTATAGCCTGTGGTAAATGACGTGTATTCCTTGTGGGTAATGGCGTGTATAGCCTGTGGTAAATGAAGTGTATTCCTTGTGGGTAATGACGCGTATAGCCTGTGGTAAATGACGTGTATTCCTTGTGGGTAATGACGCGTATAGCCTATGGTAAATGACGTGTGTTCCTTGTGGGTAATGGCGTGTATAGCCTGTGGTAAATGAAGTGTATTCCTTGTGGGTAATGACGTGTATAGCCTGTGGTAAATGACGTGTATTTCTTGTGGGTAATGACGCGTATAGCCTGTGGTAAATGACGTGTATTCCTTGTGGGTAATGACGCGTATAGCCTGTGGTACATGACGTGTATTCCTTGTGGGTAATGACGCGTATAGCCTGTGGTAAATGACGTGTATTCCTTGTGGGTAATGACGCGTATAGCCTGTGGTAAATGACGTGTATTCCTTGTGGGTAATGGCGTGTATAGCCTGTGGTAAATGAAGTGTATTCCTTGTGGGTAATGACGCGTATAGCCTGTGGTAAATGACGTGTATTCCTTGTGGGTAATGGCGTGTATAGCCTGTGGTAAATGAAGTGTATTCCTTGTGGGTAATGACGTGTATAGCCTGTGGTAAATGACGTGTATAGCCTGTGGTAAATGACGTGTATTCCCTGTGGTAAATGACGTGTATAGCCTGTGGTAAATGACGTGTATAGCCTGTGGTAAATGACGTGTATAGCCTGTGGTAAATGACGTGTATAGCCTGTGGTAAATGACGTGTATTCCCTGTGTGTAAATGACGTGTATTCCCTGTCGGTAAATGACATGAATAGCCTGTGAGTAAATGACGTGTATTCCCTGTGGGTAAATGGCATGTATTCCCAATAAAGTGCGAGCAGACTGATGTCACTCTAACTTTGGGATCAGTTATTATCACAGCATTAGAAAAAAAAATCTGGGAAAAGAGGGGTAGCCATGCCAGGAGGAGAGTCTGTCCAAGCCTGTCCGTGGTCTATTTCCCGTCCCTGAGTATGTAGTCACCTGGGTGAAACATTTGGGGTTGCTTGGGAGAGTAGATTGGGCGATTGGGTGAATAATGTTTCCTTCCTGGGGCGGATTGGGGCTTAGACGGGACGCCCAAGGCACGTGTGCACGTTGGGGCTTACGCCCGTCGCCGCTGTGAGGCTCTTCTTCACGAGAGTAAGTGGTCAGCTTAACTCGGTTTCGCCTGACGCGATCAATGTCAGGGAAGAGTGGCCTGATAAAGGATGCGGAGTTCTGATGGAGAACGTCCCCACGAGTGCGATAATCTGGCTTACATCGTGGCTTCCTGAGACGGTCAATGCCAGGGGAAGGTTGATATTGAATGGTGGCTGAGGAGCCATGGTGAGAAGTGTTTTCACGAGCGCGAGGGTTCGGCTTACCTCGGGGCATCCTGACGCTGTCAATGTCAGGGGAAGCATGCATGATTTTGGCTGAGTAGCCTGGGTCAAGTAGACCCTCACGAGCGGGGTATGCGAAGTAACTCGTGACTTCCTAGCAGTGTCAATGCCAGAGGAGTGGTCTGAGCTTCGCTGAGGAGTCGGGACTAGGCGTGTTAGTGTGGCGACCAGGGCTTCCAACCTGCTGGTTGCGGCCAACTCTCTGCTTCGTCGATCTACCGACGGGCAGAGAGAAGTATGGTTTATTGACTACTCCAAGAGGAACATATTTGGAGCCTAGAATGAAGTCATACACTGGCGTGTCCATGACGGCTGCGTCAATGGTGCCATGTACGTACCTGCACTCTACGTGGACCCTAGAAATAGGAAGAACCTTTGGAGGAATCTCACGGTCAAGGGACTGAATCGTCACAGTTCTGTCTGTGAGATTAGCCGAGACAACCAGTGCTTTGCAGATAACTGAACTTTCCGCACAGCCTGTGTCAAATAGAGACTGGACGTATTGCCCATTAACCAGAATGGTCTCTGTCCCCGGGGGAGATGAGACGGGGTGAAGAAGTGCCGGTAGGACTTCCGTTTTCGTAGGGCCAATGGCAGTGTGTTCAGGGGCCACAATCAGTGTTGATATGACGTATGGGTCGCCCGCTGTTCTATCAGTCCGTGTTTGCTGATTAGATTCAGAGGGTTTGGGGACCGCGGTCATTACTGAAATGGTCTGTGAGGCCTGCTGCTTTTGGCGGATGGTTTTGTGGCTACGCATGTTGTTGTTGCAGTCACGGTAGGCACGGTTAGGATTGTTGCCACGCGTGCTGTTGTTGCAGTCACGGTGGGCTTGTTATTCTGGTTATGACGAGGCATACGTGCTGGGTGGTTGCAGTCTTTGTGCGCGGCTGGCTGTTGGATTGGAGCTTTGTGGTACTGAGATTTAACAGAAGGAGTGGGTGGGCGAGGAGGAGCAATTTTGCTAGGAGAAGTGGGCTCGTTTGGGGCAACGCAGTTTGCAGGACTATTTGACTGAGCAGGAGGGTTGGGCTGGGTAGACAATGTGGAATTGCCGAGAGGAGGGCCATCAGGTATGAAAGTTTCATCCTTAGCAGCAACTTCTGTGTCCGTTTGGGCAGTGTACCCAATTTGGACATGAGTTGTGGTTTCACTCTCTTCTGCTTCCTGGTCTTGTCTAGCCGGTGTGGTGCTCAGCTCCAAACTCTGACTATAGCGCTCACTGATCTCTCGTATTTTCTGGTCAAGCGCCTTCCTTGCTAGTTCATGCTCCCTTGCTAGTTCATGCTCCCTTGCTAGTTCATGCTCCCTTGCTAGTTCATGCTCCCTTGCTAGTTCATGCTCCCTTGCTAGTTCATGCTCCCTTGCTAGTTCATGCTCCCTTGCTAGTTCATGCTCCCTTGCTAGTTCATGCTCCCTTGCTAGTTCATGCTCCCTTGCTAGTCTCCTTTCTTCCCTTTCCTTTTCAAATGCCTCAAAACGTTCCCTCACATATTTTTTTCTTTCTGCCTCATCATTATATAGGGTGGCCGCTATTCCTTTGAATTCAGCTATTTTCTGCATTGTCAGAGTGCGCTTTGGAGCGTGTGCCACTGGCCATAGTGATGAGGGGTTACTAGGACGGTGGAGGGGCAGATAGAGTGGACAATAGGATTGAGCTAGAATTAAAGAAAGTGGGTTAGTGAAAGTGAGTCGCTGGTTATAGGAAAGAGTGCAAAAGGAATGCGGTGTCTGCCTATGTTAATCACAAAGTTTCTGCAAGAAAATATTACACATGAAATGCAATAATAATAAATAAATGAAAAATATGACAGAAGTGACACTCTCAATAATGTGAAGTGATGATACTTATAAAAGTTTTGAGAAAAAAAAATTATTGACAGGGAATTGAGTTATTGCTGCCGGTTCGTGCCTGCTGTAGTATGGGTCAGATCCCGTACACGGACCACATTTATGTGACAGGTTGGGGAAAGTGACGTGTGTTGGGCGCGTTTTACGTCTAGGAGATGATTATTTTTGAAACATTCACACACCGACCCGTCAGCATATAAATCGGGAGCAGGCACGCAACGAGACAAGCAATGAAAGAAAGATACAATGTTAAAAATGATTGAATATTTATTTACATAAATATTTACATATAAGAATAAAAAGGGGGAGGGTTTGCATCAATCTCTAATTGATACTGTATTTAATCATCACTCTTGCCCTTAATAAGAGAGTATGTCACTTTGTCTTCTGAACTTAGCTGGTTGTCCTGCTTGGGTCTCAGCTGGCTGTGTCCTGGCTTGAGGTTCTGCGGCTGGAAGTGGCGCTCTAGCGGGTAAAGGGACGCCGGTGATACAGTTCTTGTGGAGTCTCAATCCAAATTTCTGATATCTGTAGTGGGCACAGTAGGGCGGGGGGCCGGCTACCGTGGGCACAAGTGGTACTGCGGGCAGAGCGGATCTGCCGTGGGCAGCGCAGTGAACAGGATAAGTTCAGTGAGTTGCAGAGGGTTTGGCGTAGCTATGACGTCTCGCACAGATCTGGGTCTATAGGGACGTCGCACCTAATAAGTTGACAGGTGGGCTGTCGAATAGGCGGGCAAGTAGATCCGATAGCGCCAAGTAGTAGAGTTGAGTAGATCCACGTAGGCTGTAGAGGATACCCAATAGCAAGTGGGCAAGTGATCCGATAAATAGGCAGATGCCAAATAAATAGGCAGGTGATCCAAATAAATAGTTGGGTAGATCTCAGTAGGCAAGTGCAGTGCTGAATAGCACTAAGCACATAAGCAGACACCTGAGGGAGGCTGCCGATAAATAAAGACAAGTTAGGACATGTCTCTCATGCATCTTATCGATGCCCTCGACTGAGGTACATTCGTCAGATTGGTAAAATTGCTTTAGAACATAATAGGGAGATGATGACAAATGGGATTTGGAAAATAGACGACTGATAGTAGCAATATAAAAATGTACATAAAAGGGGAAATAATAATATCAAATAAACAACACAAGTTGGAGGAGAAAAAAAAGGGGGGGGTGGAAATGGGCGGTGGTCAGCGACCATGACGTTTGTTTACATACGACCGTCGGCCGAGAACAATGGAGCGCGCTTGAATGGAGAGGGTGTCCGTTCAAGGTGCGCAACTCTCGTTAGAGTAAAATGACTAAAGGGGGAGATAATTCATATCTCTTTTCTAAACGCAGTATTAGTGCGCTAGTAACATTATCAAGGCGGTCAGCCGAGATAAAGGAAATAAAATAAGATATACATGGTTGCGTCAACGATCTATTGAGCAACGTAGCATTAATAGATTAATGCAATACATTATTATATACATATGCCATTTTTATGTTTCTACTTACGACAGTGAGAAATACACAATGCACTAGTTAAATATAAATGAAGTAATAAAATACACATGATGATATCCAGTGAGAAATATGCACACAAAGTAATTAAGATGGAACTAGTGATTAAGTTCGGCTTACCACCAGGTATTCCTCTAGGAGTAAGAATAAATGATATTGTCCAGACTCGATAGCTCAGCTCGAATGAGAAAATGAAAGGGTCTGGCTTGATTTAATTTACCTTATATATAGGCCTGGAAAATGTGGGCGGAAACTGGAAATGTCCTAGGCTTAAGATATATCTTACATGTGGGTGAAGTCCGACAAGAGTCGCACCTTGGAGCGTCACGAGGCGTGTTGGTCCGAGTGATCTCCTAGATCAAAGAGAGACGTGGGAGGGGGGGGGGGAAGAAAGATTGACTCGCATTCCACCCAAGGTAGTGTCCACTGCGGCTGTCAGACATCCTGCGGGTGAGATCAAAGAGACCGTGTTTATCTTTACCCTGGCCAAGAGAAAATATGTGGAAAAGCCGCCAAGGTGGTGGACTCAGTCTAGCCTGGAGAGGAAACGGCGGGGCGGGTGAAGAAATTGGGGATAGGGCGGGGAAATAATTAAAATTAAAATACAGAAATAATAGTAAATAATAATTAATGCTGTGATAAGTATGAGTGACTCTGACAGCAAGCCTTTGACTTGTCACAATAGCTTGTGGGTAAATAACGTGTATAGCCTGTGGGTAAATGACGTGTATAGCATGTGGGTAAATGACGTGTATAGCATGTGGGTAAATGACGTGTATAGCCTGTGGGTAAATGACGTGTATAGCCTGTGGGTAAATGACGTGTATAGCCTGTTGGTAAATCCCTTGCTGGAGGTGCATGCTAGAAATCCCTTGCAACAATATGTGTAAAAACGTTTGTTTGTAGAATGTTTTACATGTTTCGGATGTTCCTTTAGAGTTGAAGATAATTACTTCCTAGTCCAAACCTCCCGCAGGATGACGGGGGATGGGAGCGGGCAGGGTTTGAACCCGGGACCATCGATAAATCTGAACGACAGTCCAGCGCGCAAACCGCACGACCAGGCAGCCATCCTTTGAAGAAAACATTTCAAAACGTCACCACTTGTGTGATTTTTCTTTTTTCTTTTTTTTTTCCGAATAGCCCAATTTCTTCCGACTATTGCACTTCATTTTATTGACGACTTTTGTGTGAAAAAAAAAGGTTCGCAACAGAGACGTTTTGCTTAACACAAAGAATATTTAAAACCAGGTTACAAAGACAGTTTGTGTGGAAAAACAAACTCAAAATCGGCCCCCGAAGTGGTCCACCCAGGCAGGCTTCAATATTTCCAGAAAGAACATCCGAATGAAATTATATCATGACAGATAAGAATGGAAAAAGAAGGGTAACAGATCTTGTGTAGTGCCCCAACGGTCCAGCAGATCAAAGGATAGGTGAAAGTGAATGGAAAGTTTGATGTGAACCTGGCCTAACTAGTTCTCCGTTCAGACATTGTGGTCTATAGGTGTGAATTGATGTAAAGTTCATCTGTTTTTGTGACCTACGAGGGTGTCATGTAGCCAGCACAGCGATCAACCGCCTTTACTTTTCCCCAACTATTGTCAGGTACCGATTAGAGCTGGGTGGACTCAGAGGCGCCCAAAGATTCTGAAGTTGAAAATCCCAGTCTTCACCAGGATTCGAACCCGGGATCCCCGGTTCGGAAGCCAAGCGCTTTATAGCTCAGCCACCGCGCCTACCCTGACCTAACTGATGTCTTATAATTGATCTAATTGTGTTGAAAAGGCTCCATCTCTTATTCGAATCCCCCCCCCTCTTTTTTTTTTAAGGATACCTCAGCTTTTTAGCTTTTGACTTCAGTTGTCGAGCTGTTTACATCCTAGGAATCCTTGGGCCTTTGCCTCTTTTCTTTGCCTCTTTTTTGGACTATTGGCTTCTTTATTGGCTTCTTTATTGGCCTCTTTATTGGCCTCTTTATTGGTCTTTTTTAAATATTATTTTATTACCAGATAGAAGAATACATATTTTATTAGTAAGCGTACAAATTAGGTAGTTACATTTTAAAGTACAATGATTGCAAAACATAGCAATGCATATAGTTACATTTAGGTTGTCATAATATTTTAACGTTTTAAATTGCTTTGTATTTGCCGTTATATTTTTCCAATAGCATATAATGAATATTTTTTATATTTAATGTCCTTCAAATATATGTGGTGAGAATGTCAACAATAGGTCATTAAATAGAAACAATCAAAGAGTAAAAGTAGAAACTTAAGTGACATTAAAACATTTTTAATATCGTAGTCACATTTTTTTTCCACTTCGTCTACATTGCTTATGGTTGTTTCCTTTGTGCTTTGCTATATTACCCCAGTTCGTTATATTAACTTCTATCAAACGTGTATACATCTATGTGTGTACACACTTATGCGAACATAGGCATTTAAACATTTATATTGTTTCTTTTGTTGTCTCCCTTCATATTTTTGATTTCCTCCCTTGAGATTTGGAAAACCACTTCCTCATCATCAAGGTGGAAATCCTGTCTGCTAGAGTCAGTATATCGGGAGTTTCTGTCCAGAGACAATTTCTCTGTGGCTTTTTTTGTTTGGTCACAGGGACCAATTGGAGACGTACTGAAAGTTATTTTATATTATATATATATATACTTTTTTTTCTTCAATATTTTCCCCCCTTTTTTAAATTGTTCCTCTTCCCCTCTTTAATATATTATTTCTCTGTAGACTGCACAAGCATGCGCAATAGTGACAATGGTGGTGGAGAATTTTTTTTTTAACAATATTATTTTATTTGACATATGCAATGAAACTAAATACTAAATTAGTAACAATTTGATGTAGAAGCTTGTTGAGATACGATGTTATGTTGATGCTCTATACTAGAACAACAGAAGATAAATAATACCTGTATTGACTGTTAACGTCTGCAAGGTAGTAAGAAATGATATATTTGTATGTAGACTGCACAGGTATGCACAATACGGATAGTGGTGGTATTTTTTCAATATTCGTAAAGAAGTCACTATGGACATAATTGTTAAAAAGTACAAATTTAAACAAAGAATTGTTTGCTTAGATATCACGTGGTCATGCCTGATTCTCAATCCAGGAACAACAGAAGAAAAACAGTGTTTACATCAAACGTAAAGGTCTGCCATTGTTCTTGATTTCTTGGAGTTACTCTTCTTTCCCTTTTTCTTGGGTTTTCACGTGTTCGCTCCTGGTTCCTTATTGTGTTTCCGTTCCTTGACTTGCCGGCCTAATGTTCCATTTCGATATGATTCTCTGTTTTAATCGAATGAGATCTCTCGTTTTCTCCTGCCTAACTCGCTCGTCTTTGTAGATCAAAACTTTGGTGTAAGTATTTACAGTCACAAGGTCAAGGCGTGGCCTTCGTGATTGTGTACTGTCTTGAATTGTCTTAACCCTTGTCAATTTCAAGGGGCGATCACTGTTTTGTATTATTTTTATTTGAAGTACTAGCTTTTTTTAATTATATGGTTACAGGGTCTTTAAATATATAAAAAGGATCTATATATATATACCTTTTTCTTTAAGTTAATGGACAATCTTGGTATTTTTATTTAGCGCTATATTGTTTCACTTTGCGTTCAATAATTTTCTTTAAAATGTGATCTAATAATACATTATCATACTGTTTATTTTGATAGACAATTTGTAGGTAGATATTCCAAATAAGGTTTCTATATTCTTATAAACTAATTACATTGATGTCTCTTAGTTTTTTATTTATGGCTTTAGGTACTTTATTAAAGAAAATAGCAGTATTTACATTTGCACAGGTTTGACTGTTTGCGTCAATAATATCTTGTAAAGTTGTTTTTTTTTGCTGCCTCAACCAGCTCACATTCACTAAATAAGTGTTTCTCTGGGTTTTGGTTTTCTTTTTTACAAATTACACTGATATATTTGGACCCTGTTGTAGTTGAGAGTCTTCCTTTCATTGGGGTCATCCCGAAGAGTAATCTGTAGGCCACTTCTCGTGCTTTGGGTGTTATGTATTTGTTGTGTAAATGCGTGAATGTGTCTGTCCAGTTGGTTGGTTTAACCCCTAACTCCCTGACCCACTTTATTCTAGCTTCTAGGTTTTCTTTCAACTTGTCTCAGAGTATAGTGTATATTGTTTTTGAGTCGTGGTGTGTTATGTTTTCATTGCTGGGTAGGTGTCTTGTGAGTGATCTGTAGAATGGATGTGTATGGCTACCAAAATGATGGGGTGTGTTGTTTTGAATGGGGAGGAGTTTGTTTAGTCTAAGTCCAAAATTATATAATGCTAAGGGGAAGTTATTGGGAGACCTGACTACTTTCCCTGCAAATTTTATTCTAAGCGTTTTGATTTTTGTGTGAATGTCTTGTAAGCCTATCCCTCCTTCTTTTTTGTCTTGTATGAGTGTTGTATGTTTTATGTTCCTTATTGTGTTTTTGAAAATAAAATTTCTGATAGTGGTATTGATGTTATTTATGAAATTAGGAGGAGGTTCTACTATATTTGCTAAGTAGATTATCTTCGGGATGACCAAGTTGTTTATTAATATAGCTCTCCCAAATATGGTTGTCGCCATGTATTGAAACATTCTAATCACGTTCTTTGTGTGGGCCAGAATCTCCGCCCACTGTTCATTGCAATAGTGTGCTGGGTTGCTAGTCCACACGATGCCACATACTTTTATTTCTTTCTGTATTTTAAGATTAAAGGGAATGTTGGGGGGGGGGGGGATTTCCCACCTACCCAGTCCCACAATTGAGGATTTATTAATGTTTATTTTGGACCCGCTCGCCCTCCCAAATAATGTAAATTTCTCTATAATTTTAGCTATGTCTTTTTCTGAGGAGGGGAAAAGTGTGGTATCGTCGGCATAAGCTTTAATTTTGACTACGGTGGTTGGACCGGGGATTTTTATTCCTAAAATTTCTTTGTCTAACTTAATATTCTCTAACAGGGGTTCTAGGCAAAGGGTGTATAAAAAGGGGGATAGGGGACAACCTTGCCTAACAGATCTTCTAATAGAAATCTTGTTGCTTAGTGTTTGATTTATTATAAGTTGACTTGTGGCATCGGTGTAGACTAGCTTTATGTATGTTATCAAAGTCTTGTCTATGTCTGTCTTGTCTAGTGTCACGGATGAATGTGTGTATGTATGTATAATCTATTTTTACAATCTGTGCGAATGACCGGAAGTGTGTTTTGTTGTCAGACAGAGACCAGCTGGTGTGATATGCAGTAAAGCTGATTAAAGTTTATGTGTTTGATCTAGTGGTTTCATTGTTTTATTTCGTTAACTAGAACTGAACCAGGGACACCTAGACGTATCGAGACCTAAGGTAGTTTCTATCGAGTTATAAGTATAATACAATAAGGAATCTGAGACATATTTGGGGGCTTGTTTATCTAGTTACTTGACTTAGTCTTGGAAGACATTATTAGGCAGAACTGCGGTTTGCCATTGTGAAAAGGTCAAGGACAAAGAAGGCCGTGAAGTCGTGAAGAGTGTGCGCTCACGTGCAACGGCGGGAAAAAAACTAAGTCAATCAGCCGAGACGAAACCAGGTCAAACACAGTGATAAAACTATTAGTGTTGTTTATATTGTATGCTAGAGATATAAACAAAATGTCAGAGAGATGAACACAGTTAATAGCCGCTGGAAAAGAGATGGGATTGTCAGGGACAACTCTGCAGGAGTGAGTGAAAGAAAGAGAAGTCATGCTGGAAAAGAAAGAAAAAGAAGACAGGGAGCGTGAGGAACGTGTTAAAGAGAGAGAAGAAAGAGCTAAAGAAAGAGAGGCGGTTGAAAGAGCTAAAGAGAGTGAGGCGGTGGAGAGAGCTAAAGAGGCAGAAGAAAGAGCTAAAGAAAGAGAGGCGGTGGAAAGAGTTAAAGAAAGAGAGGCGGTGGAGAGAGCTAAAGAGGCAGAAGCAAGAGCTAAAGAGAAAGAAGCTGATGTAGAAATACACAAATTGAAAGTCAGAAAGTCAAACCTGTATGGAAACCAAAGTTGCCACCTTTTAATGAGAACGTGGATCAAATGGGTGCATATTTGGTGAGATTTGAAGTGCATGCTCAAGCTACAGAAATACCTAAAACTCAGTGGGGAAGTCATCTATGCACATTGTTACAGGGAAAGGCACTGCAAGCTTGTATCAACTTTTCTAAGAAAGATTTAGAGGAATATGACAAGGTGATGGAAGTATTAATGAAAAGATACAACTTGACAGATGATGGGTATAGAGAGAAGTTCCATAAAGATAGACCAGAGAGAAACCAGCCATTCCATGAATTTGTTGAGGACATTACAAGATACTTAATGCTTTGTCAAATACTGAAAAGACATTCGAAGGTCTCATTGATCTGTTCATCAGAGACAAGATCCTCACATCTTGCAACCCTCAGTTAGTAGCTTTTCTACATGAAAGGAAACCGAAAGATGTGTGAGCAATATATTACTGCACATCCAGAGCAGACAATTCAGAGAGAGGAAGACTTGATAACTAGCAAGTTTGCCTTTGCTGCAAAGACTAATGATAACACAAGTCGCTTTAAACAAGAATGGAGACAGAACCGTCTGCAGAAAAGAAGTGTGGGTGAAAAAAGAAAATGTTTTAAGTGTTTCAAAACGGGACATTTAGCAGCCCAATGTAGAAACAAAAGCCCATTAAGACGAAATGAGACTATGGGGTCAAGCAGAAGTCAGGAGTTTAAAACCAGGGGAAGACCAACCGGACATCCGTACAATGCGTAGTTTCTATCGAGTTATAATTATAAATACAATAGGAAAGCTGTGACATCTAGTATTTTGAATAAGTAGTCATGGTCAATTCTGTCGAAAGCTTTTTCTTGGTCAATGGACATGAGGGCTGCTTTCAAGTCTTTGTCTTTACAGTAATATATGATGTCTCGTAGAAAGTGGTTCAGTTCGTCTTTATTTTTTTCCGGATTGCTACAGTACTGGTCTTCTCTTAGTAGGTGGGGTATAAGGGGCCTAACTCTTTAAAAAATCATTTTGGTCAGCAGTTTATAGTCAGCATTTAAAAGGGAAATGGGTCTAAAGTCACTAGGTGTTGTGTTCTTAACAGTTTTTTTTGGTAATAGTGTGATGTATGCAAGATTAAAGTCTGTAGGCGTCTGTTCTGTTTCTAACATGTCATTGTATAGTCTTAGTAGTAGGGGTCCTATTTGGGAGAAAAAAGTTTTATAGAATTCATTGGTCAACCCGTCTGGGCCAGGGGATTTGTTATTTTGTGTTGTGTCTAAAGCAGCCCTCTGCTCCTCTAATGTTAAGGGTCTATTTGTCTTTTGTTTTTCTGATGGAGGTAATGTTTTACAGTGTTTTAGAAGTATGTTTTGTGCGTCTGTATCTGTTTGTTCTTCATTATACATGTTGACGAAATGTTTTGTAAAAATTTCTATTATTTTTTCACTCTCCTGTATTTTGTTTCCTTCTTTGTCTGTTATGTTGGTTATTATTCTATTTTTTGTGTGTGTATTTTGTTCTAGCGCCAAGTATAATTTGTTTGGCCCTTCTGATATCTGGGTGTTTTTGCAACTGATTTCGGCTCCTCTATATTTGTGTTTGTATAACTCTTCAAGTTGTGTGGTTAGGTCTGTTTTTTCAATTTCATCCTGCGTTTGAGTAAGCAGATTTTTTATTATGTTTTCTTCATTTACCCTCTTTGTTTGTTTGATTCTTGCTAAGATTTTAAATTGTTGTTTGATTGAATTTGTTATTATTGTCCACGTCTTGGTTAATTTGTATTCGTTTTCTATGTCTTGTGCTGTTGCTAGCAGGAGCTGGTTTATTACTCTTTTGATTAGTGCGTCTTCCAAAAGGTTGTTGTTTAATTTCCAATGGGATTCTTTTTTTTTTTTCTTTTTCTTTTTTTTTTTCCAAGTTCCAAAAGTACACCTTTATGGTCGGAGTAATGTAGGGTTTCTCCTAAATGTGTCACACTAAGTATGTTGGTGTCCGTGGGTGTGTAAAAAAGGTCAATTCTGGTTTCAACCTGATAGGACCTGTGTGTTAATGTAGTTTCCTTGCCGTTCGGCTCTAATTTCCTATAAGCATCTACCATGTAGTTGTGTGTTTCTGCTACCGGCTGAGAGGGTGGATAATTGTATGTGTGTGTATTGTTTGTCAAGTTATGCCTCTATAAAGTTAAAATCCCCTCCTATTATTAGTTGTTCTCCTATGTTTGTGATTTGTAGTGTGTCACTGAGGTTTTGGAAAAACTCACGTTTTCTCTCCCTCTCTGAGCGGGTGCGTAGATATTGACTAGTGTGTATTTCTGTTCTTGTGAAACTACTCTAAGTATTACTACCCTCCCATTGTTGTCGTTGTGAGTATGTGTGATTTTGTTTGTAAGATGGCTACCCCTTATAGTCTATAAGCATTTTTAATACATTCGTTCGCTGTTCGCTAAAGTTGCGTAGCCGTGTTGATTCATTTAAAAAGGTCACGCATGCGCAACACAGAATGAACTCTATAAAAGCCAATTTTTAACTCTAGATTAGTGTAGATTTAGATCTATGTCTACCTCAAGATCTACTTTATACTTTAACACATGAACATACAAAATAAGTCTATTCATCTCAAATTTTAATCAAATATATGTAGGCCTACAAGCAAATGTTTTAATTTGAAAAATGGATTTAAGCCTATTAGCTATTTTTATTTGATAGCTTCATTCACACTATTTTTACATTTACACATTCGCTTTACTTATTACATTATTATTTCGTTTAATTGTGACTATATCGACAGTAATGCGCAAATAAACACCCGCGGGTCGCGGGTAATATATGTCTAGTATGCTATAAAGTAAATTCTTAAATCGAGTCGCCCAACCCCTATTCTTTAATGAAAAATGCATTCATTAGCAGAAATTATAAAAAGGAGAGAGGATTAATCGTTTTCATTTTACCGCCCTTCCCCTTACCAGACAGAGTTTGTGTAATTTCACATGAATTTATCATAACTATTTTAAGAAAGACTTTGCTTTGGAAAAGTTATAATTGAAACGAAATTTTTCATAATAACAGTTACGGTTGAGATGAGTTCAAAAGCCAGATAATCTTTTCCTAGTCCCTTTTTCCAACCTTACTCTATCTCATATTTTTCTAGTTAAATAAATTTAGGACTATAACTCACAATTTATGCTTGAATTTAATTGAATATTATTTATCGAATAATTTTTTTTTTCGGCGGCGATCCTCAAAGTCCTAATCTAAATATGTGGGATAACTTATCTTTTCAAAGAACAAATCCGTTTTATTAGCAATGTATTTAGGTACTATAAATTTATATTAGATTATTTTTTCCAAATTTTTCAAAGGTCCTTTATAATAGAATGAATAATGAGCTGTAGATGTCAGGAGAATGCGTTTCTGCAGTGAAAAATGCAAGAAAACGCTTAGAAGCTTACAGCGCTCTCCCAGACCCCCAAGCTTGTGCAAGAGAAAGGCTTCAACATGACTGTTTTTTTTTCTGTTGTTTTTTTTCGCCGAAGATTGAGAAACAGTCTTATTTTATTCTCATATATCAAATATATATATATATATATATATATATATATGCTGTACGCACGTTTATGCATAGGGTTAGGGTTTACTGGGCGTTAGGGTTAGGGTTTGGAAAAAAATCGCCCCCCCCCCCCACTCCAAAGTTCTGGATCCGCCAGTGCCCCCATTGTTTTCATTTTTTTGTGAGTTTTTTTTAGTATCGATAGGATTTGTAGGGGAGAGATCCCCACCTCTTGTATCTGTGTCTACTGTGTTGGCCACGGCCCCATCCCTTTTGTGGTTTCCTTCCAAAGTAAAACCATCTTTCTCTAGCCATGTGTCCTTTTGTTTCATTTTGTGCGTTTTGTTTAGTACTTTTTTCTACTGTTTCCTCCCCCCTCAGGACCGAGGCATAGGTACCTTTAGCATTGTGCTCTTGTATTTTATCGGGGATTTTTCCCTTCCCTTTCAGGGTGGTCCTATTTGGACACTGATTTGACCAGTGTTGATCCTGTCCACAATGCCAACACCGTAGTCTTCTCCCCAGAATGGTGATAAGCACTTTATATACCCTGGGATCATCTACATACTTCAGGTGGATAACCAAAAGGCCCATTTGTCAGAATTATCCAACTTGACAGGCTCTACTTTGGAGCCTTCTTCACAGAAGGATTCAAAAATCTCTATGATTTTGCTTTTAACAATAGTGGGTGCCACCCAGTGTAGTGTCACCCTGATCTTTTCATCCTCAATGGTTGAAACTTCAACTTTTAGGGTGCTTTCAGTTCCAAAAGTCTTTCCTAGAATACGGGCTCTCACCCTTGGACTATTGGGAACTAAGAACCAGACGAAAGGGTTCTCGAATCTATAGAGAGAACCCACTTTGTCAGGAGACAGACTTAAAACAGTCATGAGACTAGCCATTGAGGCCTTAATAGCCTCTTGCCCTATCAATTTGAGCAACAGAGTACCAGAAGGGAGGACCAAACCACATTCCAAGTCTTTCTTCTCAATTAAGAAAGTTTTTACTGACATGACTGTGTAAAATGAATGTAAACTCAATGAATTAATTAAATATTAAATCGAATAGAAGTAAAGATGAACGAGTGAACAAAAAATTTAAAGTATTTAGAATATAAACACTGGAGTGTGTAGAGTGAATACCAAAATAAAAGGGCTTCTCACGTCACACTAATAATCCATAGAATAACGCAAAAACACAATAATCCAATAGTGAATACACAAAAACTTTTAGAAATTCATAGACAAGGAATGTCTAAATCAACTCAACGTCTCTGAAGGTCTCTAATTACGAAGCCGAATTTAGAAACAAAAACGACTTTATTTTTTATGCCTTACGGCGTAATTAGCGCTGTTAAAAAAAATATTTGGATTCAATCCTAGAAGTTTCATACATTCAAATT